>JAMKCH010010228.1:0-28146 GCA_023653785.1 Ophioderma brevispina | reverse complement strand
AGAAATTAAAATTGCACATTTTCCCCAAACTCTCAAATTATACAAAACTGGCATAGCAGAAAAATTTTACCACCCAAAAATGGTTTTTACTAGTCCACACATGATTAATTTCAATTTCATTTAAAGACACAAACTTATCCAACATTTGTGGACTCTTAATTTCGGGCAAGGTCATCTTTCGGACGCCAACACTGTCTCAGCACTGACGTCGTCCTGGCTCCACAAACCGAGTTTTTTAGAGTGGTGTGATTCTCAGATGGGCACATCCAAGCCCTCCCTATGAGATGGACAGCTCGACAGGAAATGTCCTTTCATTGTTCTTTAGCCTAATTTTCTTTGCCCAAACAACTCTAATTTTTTTTAACATTCCTGTACTCCTTTTTCCATTACATTCCCATCTCACATGAATGACTCGCTGATAAGAAGCATTATCTCACTCTAACTACTAGGGCCTGAAGTGACTGCTACAAGGACAAGGATATCTCTGCCTTGTCTAATAATGGCTCAAAGGATGGTTAGTTTAGCATGTTCAGACTAAAGGCAAACTCCAATTAGGCACCATGAACTTTCGTATTTGGTCTTTGTTGGTCCCTACCCTGGATCAAAAGAGGAGAAGATCTTGCATATGACATTGGTTTACGCATAATCGGCGAAGTAACTGAGTTCTCTCAGTTATAATTGTCTAATTATACCTTTCAATACCTGTGGTACTCAAGTGCAAAAGTTGCACTTTGATTGAAAATGAATAAAAGTCATCACAATTTCCTTTTCCTCAATATTTCCAGTGACCTGAGATATAATCATGCAGCCTTGACTAGAGCAAATAATAGCACTGTTGATATCCAGTAATCCGCTCGGTATGCAGAGGACAATGGTTCTGTACTTCCAGATAAAAAGGACTCCAGGTGCTCATCAAGATCAAGCTATTTTTTTCTCATGACGCAAAGCCCAGATACTGTCCTCTTTCAACGAATAAAATAAATCTTAGGCTTATTATTGTGCGTTCAATTAACTTTAAACCATATATTTCATCATTTTTTTCCGAAAAGGAAACAGATGAACAAAAAATCATGAACGGAAATTTGTTTGGCAGACTTTGACCTAAATCTTTGTGGCAGAAAAAACTTAACTTACAGTAACTTGCCCCGTAACCCCAATTTACCGTGATGTTAGCATAGGTCGCTATGTCCCCCTGTCTTTTGTATTTTCTAAATAGCTGGTGGTAAGTGAATAGATATGAGGTTCCCGCCAATAAGTTATGGATCTTGGTTCCTGCCCAAAAATGTTAGGGTCACAGCTACCAAGCAAACATATCCACGTGAGTTTTTGTTCACATTAGAGTTTCTTTTTTTCAATAATGATGAAATTATACAGTCAAAATATTGAACTCACGTAGAACTCAAAGTTTATTTTTATTGCGAACGAGGCCAGCTAAATCCAAAACTGGGTAGACGTTTCATATTAGAGTCCCAAGTATACAAACGAGTTGCCATGATTCCGTCCTGCACTACTGCACAACGTAAACAGTGCATGACGGAATCATCAAAGGCAAAACCTCATTTGCGTACTTGAAATTCTAGGTGAAATCGTCTAACCAAACCTGGGCGGGGATAACCAGTTTATAGCTTCTAATACGCCTGACATCTATTCAAATGCATGAAAGTAACAAAGGCTCTGCAGTTCCAACTCTAAAACAAAGGGGATCTGAAGGTGGTTTTGTCCGCTGAATACCAGGTGGATGTACTTGGCAATAATGCCATTATTTGCGTGAGTCAAGTAGCATAGGGATGTCACTGATCACTGATATCAAGAAAGAAATTGAGATTGACATTTTATTAATTTTCATGGAAAGTTGCAAACCCTACCCAATTGCCATTAACTATAAATGGTATATATTTTTTGTATTATTTAAGTGGAAAAAATGTTTACTTCTGCGAAGTATGTAATCAAAATGAACAATTTTTCCCTTGATCCCATGGCCAACCCTGCCTGTTATCTGATTACTAGGTCTGAATCCTGACCGAAAGGGGGTTTATTTACAGTTAACACCAACATGACCAAGTGTTTCAAATAATGGCGATTGGATCCGCAGTAGTTGACAGGTGAATTATTTTTCCTGTAGAAACACCAAACTTGATCTACAGGTGCACTATTGGCACCAACATTCCTTTCTTCACACCAGCGGCAGTATCGATTGATTCTGGAATCGTAAGCCTTTGTTATACTCTCTCTTCTTGATGATGCCGTATTATCTGCAACTACTGCCCATTCAATTAACTTAGACCCTCGGTTTTTAATTATTATTAAAGAAGGATTGGTGTCGTGAAAAAATCGTTAATACCTTAGTTGGTATTCATCTAATTCCTAATTAACCCGAACAAGATTTGAAGGTTCATGCTGAAAAGTATTTTCTTTCTTCCCCGGGGGGGGGGGGGGGGGGGGGGGGGGGGGGGGGGGGGGGGGGGGGGGGGGGGCACTTGTATTCAAAGGTGGATATGATGCTTGAACAAAAAAACGCGTAAACAGGTATCTTTTTTTCCAACAGGCGATGTACGCGCGTATATTGTTGTGTCAAAAACAGCAAAAATGTGGAAAAAAAGGTATGTTTTTTCTACAATCCTGAACTGTGAGTTAGTGTAATACTAAAACTTAACGAGATCAAACAATATTTAAAGCAAAGCAAGATAATAAAGGTTATTTATTAACGACACAATGCATTGCTTACTTGTTTCGGGTAGCAAAACTTACAGAAGTACTTCTTTAGTGTAGCAAAATCAGACAAAATACTGGTATTTGTTTTTTTTTTTGGGTATATTTTAATCGGTTGGAAATACTTGTTTAGGGTGCATTTTGGAAGTCCATGTTCGCGCATCATATCCACCATTGAATACAAGTGGCCCCCTGGGTTTTTTCACATCCAATTCTATTTAATTTCTGCGATTGTTGGCCATCAATCGGCAAGGAATCGGAACAGCCGGAATTTCGTTAATGAGCATAAATTTTTCAGGAATGTTCCATAATAAAGTAGGGTGCAAAACGCTTGCGAGCTCTTTGAAGAAGACATTGATCGATATTATGAACAATGCTTGTAATGTATAAATAGCGTCTATTTTATCCCTGGGATTTGATCCCAAAGACAAAGAATCTTTCAAGAAATAACAAAAAACAATACATTCTTGATTATATCTTTCAAGAGAAGATGACACAACATGTCTCCGACCAAAGGTATTATAGTCCGCCGATATTAATCGCAGAGGGTCGCTACATCGATAGTCGCTTCTACCTCGTATGTATAATACCAAAGACCAACTACCACGATCATTGTACCAGGCGTTGGACAGATCATTTGCAACTCTTCATGAAGAAAAAAAAGGGTCAATTTCAATAAATTTGTAGGTAAAATTCAATCCATATGTTTGAAATTTAAAAATTCTGTTGGATAATTTCGTGATTACAAACTTTTCTTTCACGATTTTTCCCGACACCTCTACCTTCTCTAATATTAAAAACCGAGGGTCTAAGTTAATTGAATGGAAGTAGTTCAGAAACCCCTTGCAATTGTCTCTTGACAGTTTCCAAGCTACCAACTTGAGGATTCTGGATCTCAGGGTCCCCATTTTTAATTTCGATTTTATGCCAATGACTTATATTTTTGGCTCTATATTATATAGTGAATGAAATATAGTGAAAATAATGTAAAATACTCATTCGCACCCCCCCCACCTACCTATGCAATTTGGCATAATTAAACTCGCGTTGATTCACAAGGCCTAAATTAATATAAATAATTTAATAACTGGAAGAAACTGATTAAACACTTTCCCACCATAAAGGGCCAATCATTCAGGATGTTGGTCAGATACTCCTTGTAAAGACTTGAACATCTTCATTTTCTTTAAGGAAATTATATAGTCTCCCTGAAAACAACCTAGGTTCCTACCATTAGGCAATACAAGTTCAATTGTATTATACCACAACATGTAAAACAAAGAAAATACTGGTTGTTAATACGTTTATGTCTTGTGTTTTAAAATTAACAAATGGCCATACAGATTTTAAAAGCTTTTTCGTTGTTTGCATCTACGTTATAACTGATAGTTAAAATGCGCACATGGGCAATAGGAATTGCAATGTAGTTCCCCATCTTGATCTTTTTCAGAACTCAGTGGATTATGAATATAGCTTTGGAATTTTTGATAAAATTAAATAACACTTTCAGGATCCAGCGGATCGAGACTGTTGTCAGATTGCTCCTGTGTATTGTTATTCATGACACGTTTTGCGATCAAAGAAATCTTATCTTACTCGTTACACTGTGAATATCACTCATAACATAATACACCTGCTGTTTACCTGTTGCAATGTTGTGCTTTTAAATGACCTATCAGATGATCACTATAGATTCGGTGGTCTGTTAAAATGAAAAGTAGTCATAGTCGTTGTGTTAATTTATTTTGATGGTGGTGATCAGGGAGTCTGAAAATTTAGTAAGAAGAAATTCGCTCGCCAAAAATGAAACCCTACTTACAATGACCTATGCGGTATTGTCCGGTGTATTGTCACTTCAATAAAAAACTGTCATTGAGAGCGCTATAAACAAACGTGAAATTGTCAAAAATGTGGCTTCGGCTAAAGAATGTGGAATTCTGACCCATGCTTTATCTAGAAACTTCAGGTATTATCTATGGATACAGTGCAACTTTCTTTTAGAATATTTAATAATAATAATAACAATCTTGATATAGCGCCTAATGCAGAGGCCTCTAGGCGCTTCACATAGAAAAAAACGATTATATCATTATCAATACGACAAATACAAAAAATAGATAAAATTCTAATGTTAAAACAACAATGATATACATCAATTATACACAGTTTCAAAATAACTTAAGATAAAATTTAAGTAGAAATTCAAAACATATATGTATAATGTAGCTTATTATGACCAACATATAGAAGAGAAAGACAACCCAGTTGCCTCCCATACTAAGAACATGGGGATACACCTGAATCAGAGGGCGTTTTGAATCAATCCCATAATTCATTTTTCCTGTACCGTACAAAACTGTACTTACCGATAAAAAGTGTTCAAGAAGTTAGAGGACCACACAACATATCATGATATGCTAAAAATTTCCCAAGTACTAATGCTTTGAGGACTAAAATGAGTGTAAAAGTCAGGCTTTTTATGTGTTAAGAATAGGATCTTGGTGGGATCACATGACCCTGTTGAGGTGAAATTTCCCAAAACTGGTGCATTGTGGAAGTGACTCAATACACCCTCTGCACCTGAATCGTCAGCTGTGAGGATCTGTGTGTATACCCCACAGCGACATCGTTTAAGTCCTGATCTTTTCTGGATCCAGAAGCCTCTACCCTACCTAATCCGATGAAAACAACTATCCTAGGCAACCGGATTTGATGTGAACAAGAAAAGAAAGAAAAAAATCACAATATTATAATTAGTGATTGAACTACATCAAAAACAGGATACGTATCAGGAGCCAAAATGCTGTGTACATAGGAATGTCTTCAGACGGGACTTGAAAATAGTTGCTGACTGAGCTAAGCGAATACTGTTAGGGAGTTTATTCCACAAATGTGCTGCGTAAGCAAAAGATCTATCACCATGAGTTGGCTGATTTACTCAGCTGGGAGCAAGAAGACGATCTCAAGGTTCTCGGTGGTGATTACAGCTAGATGAGCTCAGAGATAGGCAGGTGACATGCCGTGAATGGCCTTATAGGTGAAAAGCAGAATCTTAAAAACTGCCCTCTGTTTAATTGGAAGCCAATGTAGTTGGAAGAGAGCTAATGTGATATGTTCTCGTCGACGGATTTTAAGGACAAGTTGGGCAGCTGCAAGGAATTGCAGGAATTCGGCATAGATTTAACAAAGGCGTAGGCCAATCTGATGGTGGATTTTTCATCAAGTCGAAATTGCCCATTTTTCTTATTGAGAGCCAAGCAGCTTTGCATAAGCTGTTAACATGATTGATCATTCTTAGTGATGAGTCTAAGATGACACCAAGGTTCCGTGCTTCAGCTGACGGATGCATGCAGAATTGCCAATGACCATAGTTGGCTGAGAGTTGCTAGCCGACCTGTTAAAATGAGAGCGAAAGTACAACATCTCTGTCTTCTTGTCATTTAATATCAGCTTGTTGGATTACACCAGGATCTGATGTCTGCAATGCATGCTTCAATCTTTTTATGGCTGCTTCACGATCCCGATGGTGGAAAGTCAGGTAGAGCTGGGTGTCATCAGCGTAAACAACAGATTGAATACCGTGGGCAGTGATGATATCCTGTAGTGGGGACACTGAACAAGATGAAGTCAATAGGTCCAGCAACAGACCCCTGTGGGACTCCACAATCTACCGCCACAGGATCTCACGAAGCACCTCTGACCGATATAGATTGAGTTCGGCCATCTAGGTATGACGAGAACCAACTTAATGCTTTTACAGTTATCCCATACAGTTCAGTTAGACGGGTTAAGAACTGTTTGTGGTCTATGGTGTCGAAGGCGGCGCTGAAGTTAAGATGTCATTCTGCACCCGTAACAGAGCAGTCTCAGTACCGTGATATTGCTGGTATACCGACTGCATCGGAACATGGAGATCGTTATCGATGAGCTATGTCTGCATCTGATTCACTGCTACTCTTTCAATCACCTTTCCGAGAAATGGCAGATTGGATAAAAGGCGATAATTTGAGAGGATGTTGGTGTCCAAGCCAGATTTCTTCAGCAGCAGGATGACTAGATGCATACTTGAGAGCTTGGATAAATACGCCCGAAGACAAAGAAAAGTTGGCAGTCCTTGTTATGACTGGTAACAGATCATCTAGACATAGTTTTAAGAAACCAGCTGCCAGCTGGTAAAGGGTCTAAGATGCAGGACTTGATCGATGCCGATTTCAATGGATTTCAAGACCTCCTCTTCAGACGCTGTAGAAAAGTAGCTGAAGGTGCTTTGGCATGACTCTGTTAGTTCAACGGACACAGAGGCAGTAGTAGTGTCATGTACACTGTTACGCAGCTTCTTGATTTTCTTGTAAAAAAATTCTGCAAACTGTCAGCAAGATCTTTTGGACATTCATGGGTAGGTAGCGGTTGTTCCACTTTGGGAGATGTTAAATTACTGACTACACGGAAAAGGTCCCGTTGATCACATGTAGTAATCTGGTTGTTATGATACTCTGTCTTAGCTTTAGAAAGAAGGGAGTTGTATTTAGAACACTGATCTTTGTAAGCCTCTTTGCACACTGTGAGTCCAGTCTGTGAGACTCTGCGCTCCAGCCGACACCGTTCCTCTTTCAGCCACGAAAGCATTGAAATAACAGGTTCTGCATTGAGGGACGCAGAACTGACCAGATCGATTGACGTGTGGAGCATGTTCATCAAGGGTCTTTGATAAGATGTTATTATATTCATAAACTAGAGATTCACAGTCAGCATCTGAAGGCAAACGAAGAAGTGCAGATCGTATATCAGAGCGGAAGATGTCTCTTTTGATGTTGCGAATTTTCCGAGTCTGCATGGGTTTAATGCTTGGTTCAGGTCGGTTGATTTTGATGAAGCAATTGACAGCGTAGTGGTCAGACGACAAGTGACTATGAGTTGAAATATGACTCACAAAATTGTCTTGTTTCCAAGTTATTAGTAGATCCAGAGTGTGGTTCCCGATGTGAGTTGGGCCAACAACTAGTTGTTTCAAGTCATGCAGATCTAGAATATTGAGGAAGGATTGAGCGTCACGGTCATCAGCAACGTCAACATGTACATTAAAGTCTCCAGTTAGGAGCAGATGACCACTACCAACTGTCAAAGTAGCAATTCATCTAGAAACATTGATGAGGTGAATTTATTTTTCTTATCAGACTTGAGTTTGTAGATTAGAATAAGTTGGAAGGAGGTAGAAGATGATGATTATTGTGACGTTCATATATTCCATGGAGTTAAACTCGCAGGTCTCGTTTATCCTTACATGGAGACCATCCCTAACGAGAATAGCTGTACCTTCGCCTCTTCTATGACGGCGGTGAGAATGATGAAGCTTATAATTAGGTAAAGTATTAGGTAGAGTATTCTGGATATCAGCAATAGCTACATCATCTCTGCCATCTCCAGTCAGCAAAGATTAGGTGATGGCAAAGATATCCAACTGATTACTGATGACGAAGTTTAGTGCAACTTTCTTTCTGCATCAATTTAAAGAAATTTATTAATATTACAAGTTATCCTATTAATGAGGTATAAAAAGATGCGCAACTATTTTTTGCATATTCCCATTTTTACCTGATTAATCCATTTTGAGATATAAGGACATTTATATCTTTGGTTGTGTGTATTTCACTATAAGCAATCATTTTTATTATTGTTATATTTTTATTATTATTATTATTATTTGAAGAATGGGGTCAAGAAGAATGCATGATCTGACCTAGAATTTGAGAAATTTTCCAGTTTCTTATCAAAAACATAAGTCAAAGAGCGAAATCTAAGAGGAGTGGTAATCAAGAAACAATGTGACATTGATAACTTGTGTATTTGATTTCATAGTAAGCACACGTTATCAACACCTACATGGTAAACAACATAAGATGCATTTCCTGAACTTTTATCCTTTCAACTCCCATTTTCGGGTAAAGATCTCAAAAAGGTCCTCGGTAATCCCATCTATTTTATTTTTTATTTTATTTGGAAGCTCACGTTGGTGCGCAACTTATATAATTTCGAGCTAACGTTTAAGTTATACCCAGAAATGATCATGAAAAAAGATCGTAGACTTGTGTAGTTAAATTTGGCAAAAAAAAGTATGTATTTTATAATGGTTTTATCTCAATAACGACATCGGTGACCTCCATTTTTTCTGTATTTTTTTATGAAACCATATTTATGCAAAATTCGAAGAAAATTATGCCAAGAAATAAATAAACCTAAACTCCTTAATAATGCAATATAATTGATTTACATTAAGTACAATTATTATGTATTACTTTACACTGATTAGGGTTGTCCTTATTAAAGATTTCATTATATTTTTAAATAAATTGAAAAAATAAATGATTTAATAAAATAATATTTAGTAATGATTAGTAAATGAGTAATAAATAATTTAATAAATAATGATAAATAAATAAATAATAAATAACTTTTAAAAAGAATTATATTGAACATTAAAAGAGAAGTTGCAAAAATCAAGAAGTGCACCTTTAATCCTAAGTTTTCGTTGTAATCCAATATACTATTCTCATACATTCTTGTTTTATGATGACCCATCAGGCAACTAGGTACTCTACTCTTTTCAGTTAAAGACATGGTGAGAAATCTTGCAAGAAAAGTTCCCTAATTTTTTTTGATGTTATAACTTTAAAAGTATCAAAAATATATTTATTGTTTCTATCAACATAATCTAAGTACTTCATGTTTATTTTTTTTATCGCAGATATTTGCTGTTATAGGGCATATTTTAAATTATTTAGATTTGGTTTCCATTTTGAATTTGGAGTATGACTCAATGTTACAAGTGCCATGCCATGCACTTGTTCATTGGGTCCTATAGTATATCTAGTAACTCCATAGTTTGATAATATAGGGTTGAATAGATAATTTTCATTTATGGCGACGCCATCTTGAATTTCTCAAAATGCTCAAGGATGCCAAGGTGGCACCCGGCAGATTCTTATTCTACACACCCTAGTCTATCATTTTCAGCAAAAAAATTGTGTCCACTCCACTTTACAGTCAGGCCATAACTTGGACCATATCCCCGGGCCATATCCACCCGACTAAGAAGGGTTTGGTGGACCATGTCTGTATGTTTTGCCTCCAACCACCAAACTAAGTACAGGTAATTAAAAAAAAATTGCCATGTTGGTAATTGGTCACACACACACACACACACACACACACACGTGATATTTCAACCACGACATATATTTTTTGCGTCTCATAGGAAACTTTAACATTAATTCTAAAACTTCATTTGAATCCGACGTACCATTATCATTCAGTTACATTTTATCTTGGCATTTAGTCAAAGCTAATCTCAGATTCTGATATTTAGAGAATAAAAAATGAGATTTTTTGTTTTGACCATCTTAGATGGTGTCATAATGGATGGGCATCCAATATTTTGAGTTGTGGATGCCGGCGCATACGGTATCCACCACGATAAAATATTGGATGCCCGACCCATCCATTATGACACCATCTAAGATGGTCAAAACAAAAATCTCATCTTTTATTCTCATTCTTATTTAGGATTGTAATTTTTGTTTTTTATCGACATAATTTATTTGTCAAAATAGTCTTAAATCATTCTTTTCTATTCATTTAAATAATTGCACCCCTCTTGAAAACAAATGTTTCAACCCAAGGAACCAAAGTCATCGCGCGGTGATCGTCACGCTGCGTAAATTGCATTTACGTACCAACGCGCATGCACGACGCAGTATAAACGCGCCGTTTTCGGTGGTCATAGATTCGACTACACCGCGTAATTGCTGAACGCACTATCCATCTATTACCCAGTAATGGATGGCAAGCTTTGACCTAAACCAATCAAAATTTTTCTGTTAACATGAATAAACCACGCCACTGAATAAGCGAATTTACTTGATTTATCTCAAACTATACTCGAGTCTCTTCTCTTTAGACTATAGAGACCCGAAGACAAAGTCCATATCTGCCCGGATTTTTTTTACATTATTTGGAATGCTTGTACCAATGTATTAAATTAACCTGAAGTACATAAGCCCAAACCTGTCTTTTAACTTTATGTAATAAAAAAATAAAGATGATTTTAATATTTTCTGTCGTCCAACATGTCTATAAGCAAGTTTCTCTATACAGGACTGATTAGCATAGCATGTAACCTCGTTCAAAACTTAAAAGTTTTTGGTTTGCTTTTCTATTGGTTTGTCCAATAAACGTTCGAAATGTTCTCGGTAGGTGTTCTTCAACCAATCAAGTGCTTAGGAGAATTTTTTTTTTAAATATTTGGGAATATTCCCGTATCCCTTTAAAGCGTTGTAATTCCATGCGGCGCCAGATCCCTTTTTCTGGGGGGGGGGGGTGATTTTTTTGGGGGGGGGGGGGGGAAATGAAAAATTCGCGGGGGGGGGGGGAAAGTATAAAATTTGGAGGTTTTTACCAATAATGGTCCAAAAATTGTTGGCCCCAAATCGCCGAATTTTGCCAAAAATCCCTCATTTTTCTTTCGGCCGGGGGGGGGGCAAACTAAACGGGCAAGAAAAAATTGGGGGACCTCCCCCCTCCCCATGCCCCCGTTGTCGCCGACCACTGTGTAAATCTGCATGTCAATCTTTATTTTGACTCAAACTATATCTAACTATACATGTGTCGTCTTTGCTAAATTATATATTATATGGTCCATTTCATGAAAACGGTGGTCATTTCCAGAATATTTTGGTGTCTTTGGTTAATAGACTTTTAAAACAATGCTTTATGGATCAAAACGGTACTATTTTGATAGGAGCCGTTGAGCTGCATTTGGCCATAATAGTTGCCAACAAAAATACTCAAAATTTGAAAAAATACTTAGCAGCTTGAATTCTTCCGAATATCGATGCTTCTTGTTGCCAACATTGTAAAAATGATAAATGATTGTTTTGTTCCTTGTGATCTCAATTATTTGTTTTTTTGAAATACAAAAATACTTTCCGTGAAAACCTTGTTTATTACGTTATCCTTCACAAAGCAGTTGCTAAAGTTTTGGTAAAACCTCTACTCAGATATTGATTGTGCAACAGTTGGAACGATTGTTTTCCTCAGCTCACAATGACTATTAAAAAGTTTAAGAAATATTGAACTTTAAAAAAGTGACCCTTTTAAGGAAGTTATTACGTTATCCACATTCTCTCAGCGCCAAAACACGCTTTAATTTAAATATTGAGCAGAGTGGCATAGACCCTCATTTTCCGACCACAAATATACACTTCACTGAGTAAAATCTTAGTCAATGGGAGATTTGAAAATGGTCAAAACCTGTTTTTTAATCGAAAAAAATACTTTATAATAAAATTTGAAATGTTTTTTAGTTTACAACATCAACTTTAAATTGTGGTCCCATGGAATGATATGCGTCAATAATGTATTTTTAAAATAAATATAGTAAAGTTTTTATTATGAGTCTAAAATTTCAGGCAGAATTCCAATTCTCAAGGATAACTAATAAACTAAACATTATTGGATGTCTTTCCTTGGGTCCAATTAGTACTCAAACTTCTACAAATATCTCTGATAGTGTCATCAGTTGGCCATATTTTGTTGCTTAAAATGTTTGATAAATGTAAATAAACCATATACTTTTGCTGTACAAAATGTTTTGTGTGCAATACTGTGCCAGAAAAAACGTAATAAGTGTTGTTGCAATATAATTTTTTCCCGTGATATGATGTTTTAAAAAAACATAAAAACTTACAATTTTGAAGGGGGGGAATTGTGTGGTCTTATCTCCAAATGCACCGTTTTCATGAAAATCGAACGTAGTCCCCTTTGTAAAATATAATTGGTTATCTGTTGGTCCTAAATGCCAATACAATTAAAATTACATCAACTACTCTGCATAGGCCAACAAGCTTACTGCCAACTTTCGGTTGCCTCTTTTCAAAATTTCACCTGCACATTTTGTATTACCGAGGGCCCATCTGCAATAAGCGGGGGGGGCCATTTGTCGCGCGTGTTTCTTATTTACCTTGCCAATCTAACACCCCTCCCGGCTAGCTACCTTGCAGATAGGGCCTTTTTTGCCCTAAAACCCATCGTTATGATGAAATACACCACCTTGAGAACCTACTTCACTCTGTTGCAATATTGTTTTACACAATTCTCGCATCAGGCAGCAATCATTGGAAAATATTTTTTCATCCAGGAATATTTTTTATCTTCATACTTCAAACTTAAGTGTCAACGGAAATGCATTCTTGAATGTTAAATGATTGGCTTAAAGGACCAGTGATGATTTTGTTAAGTAATTTGTGTGAATGTGGGCTATGGCAAAAAAATAATAATTATATCAAAATGTTGCACAAAATCATTTGGTTTAGTATTTATTCATTAAAATTTCATTTATTATTTATCTTAAAACTGACCAGGACGGCTTGAAAGAGTCTCGTACAAAATACTCTCTGTATATTGAACATGTGTCATTTTATGAGTACATTAGTGGAATGAAATGAGATGACTTACACTTCAAGATATTCAAAATAAGTTGTGTCTTTAAAGACAGTATTCCATCATGAAATAATTTAACTATATAGTATCATGTACATTTAAATAATAAGGGACTTGGACGACTTGTTATAAACTTGCGCAAGCAATAAATGCTGCTTACACTCCAATGTACACAAATTGACCAACAACTTAAACTGTATATCTCTATAGACATTCAGAATAGGCATAAGCATTCAGAATGTAATTTTTCCCAATCAATTTTGCTTCATGTAACATCCCAGATTCTTAGTTGGATCATTAAAGGCTGACTCAGAGGATTTTCCCGATGAGGTTTGTGAATGATAAGGCCTCATATATATGACCTTTTGACCTCTCAACCAAATGGGGGATCCCATGTTGCACCTGTGACGCAAGTTTGGTTTAAATCCATGGAAGTATGCAGATATTACAGGCAAATACTAACCCTTTTTCAAGACAACAGACATCAACAACAACAGACATCAACAGACATCAACAACAACAGACATCATCAATAACAGACATCAAAAACAGCAGTAAACAAAGTGATCCCTATATGTGTGTGTCCACCTGCCTTAAGGCAGGCGACACAAAAAAAAAGTCGGATCCCGACTTTTATTAGTAAACAAAGCAAAGGCAAATAAATAAGGCGTGTCACGCTTAGCCACTTCCAGGGATCTTTACTACAACAATTTCCAATACAACAGTGTGAAAAAAGAATATGATGAAAAATAGGGGTACGGTTTGTTTACATTTTGAAGAAATCGCTGATAGCGGCTTGAATTACGTGACAATATCTATGTGTCCGTATGGACAGTAATGATTAAACTATCCAATTTTGTCCTTATTAGGTAGCTTTCAGTCTTATCACTTGTAGGGTATGGTAGGATACATATACTTGTTACAGACATGTAAAAATCGGACTTTTTAAAAATAATGTTTTCGATTTTCTGATTTAGCAAATCACTGATTGCGTCTTTAAAAGCATTGCAGATGTAATATACCTGAACCGACAAGGGGGCAAGGGGAGCTTACGGCATTCTTGGAGAGGCGATGCGTGATTCGTCAGCGACATTAGATAATATTAACTGTAAAATCACGTGACAACAAATAGGCAGAAGACACGCCCGTTATGCTATTTATTAAAGGTATGTAAAGGAGGTTGTCTCAGATCTGAAATATTCTCTCTTCGCTGCTGTAGTTGTTAATGATTATAAAATCATTTTCCTTTTGCCGCAGTTTTCTTTGCAGTTTACGAGCACTAGCGAATAGCAATTTCTCTCTCACGTCTGTCGGTAAGTTGTATGTGATCTTTTATAGGTATACAAGTATGTTTAGAGTGTTGTTGCTTAATATTACGGTTTGGGGATTATGGATCAATCGATTTTTAATTGACATGTTTGGACCCCTCATGAAGACATTACTTTTGAAAACCTTAAGGTAGATCATCAGTTGAAAAGTGGATACTTCAGTATAAGGTTAAGCAGTGATTTGCTAATCCAAAACATCAAAAAAATCATCAAAATTCATATTTTTGTTATTTTATTACTGGCATGGATATGTGAACATAACCTGCAAGTGGTTGGTTTGAAATCTGTGTATTTAAGACAAGGCAGCCTACTTTTTATCTAATATGTAATTTCTATACATGCGTATAAAAATTCCAACTTGAGATCAAAAAGTCTTTCCCGGTGAATATCCCAGATTTTAAGTGTGATATTGTGCACCAAGATCGATAAAGTTTGACTTCAAACACAAATATTATTGATCTTTGTTGATTCTGTACTGGTATAAACCACAATCGGCGGGAGACGTTTGACAAATTTCCTCAAATACTTCAATTTTTTCACTATTTGGTGGTTTATTTCTACATTAAAGCAGTTATATGGAAATGTACAACGATTTATAAGTTAAAAATATGCATTCCACATTTTTGATTTTCTCGCAATATCGCTGCTAATCCCTATAAGCAAAAAAGTGTTGTTGCGACCACCTGTTCTTTGTTTTTGATGGCACAGAAAAATAAAAAATTATATGGATTTTTGATATTTCTTAACCATTAAAAACAAACACAAATGTTATAACTCATCAAATACTTGAGAAATAATTGAAAATGTGTAGTTTTTCACAAAATTGCCCCATTTTGGTCCATTTTCTATGTTGCCAAAATCAGTCCATACAAAGTCTATGCGAATTCGAAAACGCATTAGGTGACATATATCTAAAACGCCTTTTGGGGAAAAAATAAAATTTGGTATACACATATTCCTTTTACCAATACCAACATTTCATGACAAAATTTATTTTAAGCTTGGGAAGGTCGAACAATTTAATTCTTTCACAATTGTTATTATAAGCACAACATATTAATCGTTATTGTACACAGATGATTTTGTACCACCTTGGCGATTCATTAATTCAGTAAAATATATGGTTTGTTTTCAGTTTTGCAGTAAGAAATCGTTTATTTCATCTACTAGTGAGGGTCATTTTTGAGACAGCCTGTAGGTGCAGAACCATTCACTTGAGTCCCTGTTTCTTGATTTGTCTTGCCTTATGAAATGAAACGCACAAGAAAGAAAATAAACACAATGGGTTCAGTGGCGGCGCCAGGGAATGGCGGGGGGTGGGGGGGGGGGCGTTTCCCTCTTTTTTTCTTGCCGGTCGGAAGAAAAATGGCTTTGCCATTGTAGGTAAATTCTTTAAATTTTAAATCTTTTGAAATTTTATCAAAAATTAAGTTTTAAATATAACACATCACTACAATAAAAAGAACACATTTCTGAGAAACATGACTGAAGATCCAACATATGAAACTGAATTCCTTAATTAATACTCTACTTGGTCTGTTTTTTTTTCTTAAGACCATTATCTAATTCCTAACTTTATCAACATTAACCGTTCAAGGGTTAGAACAACCAAGGCGTCTCATTTTATTCACTTACTCTGTCATCCAACATTGGAAAACTATTTACAGGACTCAACTGGTTTTTACTCTTTTCGGGTGGATTCAAAAAGTATATTGAAAACAATTGCTTTTTTTTTATAAGTATATTTTATCAATTCATATTGCTGTAAATGCAAATTATATGGTGTGTGGAAATATTATGGAAATAAAGTTGATCCTGATTCGGAGTTGTGGAATATATCCATTGTTGTACCATTAGATGTAATAATTGATTTACTAAAATTCTTAATACTTCTTCCCCCATGTGTATTTAATTAATTTTTCTTAATGATCGTTTACTATGTGCAATGTTTTTGTTTTCCCGTATTTAGTGTTGTTTTTGGGACCCCTAAGATAGTTTCATATTTAGCTATACTGCTTTTTGCTTTGTATTATGTCTTTTGTTTGTTTTAATAAAATAGAAAAATACTAAATTATTTACATTATTCTTTTCTAATGTCTTTTACTATGTTGCCAATGTTTTTTCCCGATTTTATTGGTTTTGGAGACCCCGAAGATTCGTTTCATATTTACTTACTGCTTTTGCTTTTGTATTATGTCTTTTTTTTTTTTGACTTCTTCTTGGGTTTCATGTAACACGCTGTAAAAGTGCAAAATGCGACATTTGATCAAATTCTTTATATCAGATTTCATTGCCCAGTTCAAAAACGATTTTGGATTATTACAATTCTACCTAAAAGGTGTGATAAAATGTAGTTAACTGATCCTTGCCCTTGTGGATATGGACCCAATTAAGGCAAAAGAATTTTACACTTTTTAGAGTGGCATAAATAGCTTAGTTGGGTAATTTTGGAGCAATTACGTGACAGTGAATGAATGAAAGCATACTTATAAAAGTTAATTTATCAGTGGAAACACGTAGCTTTCTGGTTCATATGGAAGTGCCAGCAGTGCCAACGTTATATTGCCACACAGTTGAAGATTCTAGGTGTTATCACCTCAACGTTCAGGTTGGTAAATTGTGGTCATGCCGCACAAACACAATAATACCTATGCCTCCTGCAAAGCGTTGACCTCGTTTATTCTAAAAACGTGGTAAGTAAATTATCATATACTAAAACGAGATCTGTCAGTTGTTCGCCCAAATGCGTTTCGTTATGCTTTGATTCGTGGCTGTGATATTGGATATCATAGTGAACTTACAATATTTACCCCCCACAAGCAACAAAAGTCTGGTCCAAACGTCAAGGAAAGAAAGATGGGCACTCCGCGCACAAGCTTGCTCGGCACGAGACTTTACTTTTTGTACTAATATTTCCCATTTTAATTTCTTTTTGAGCTTAGATTCGCTTTGATTGTTACATTCGACAAATGAGGTCAAAAGGAATTTTGACCACGCTGTGCGGTTCTATGGGGTTAATCGAATTTATTTTACCGAAAAGTGAAAAAACTAATCGGAATTTACGATTGACGCAAGAAGAACAGAACCTGGGCTAGTAGTTTACAAGTAAAGGCGCTTTTTTTCGATTTCTTTTAGGGTAAACTGTTGCACCATAGATTTGCGACTAAGAGTAGAGAAGACCACTACTGCTAATAACGGACATGTGACAGAAATCCTGTCTTGTAAAATGGCAGAGAGAAGAGGACAGAATTTCAAATGACACCTGGCAGTTTACAAGTGCCGCAGCCAACGACTCTCACCCGTGTGACGAAGTTGTGGATTTGGATTCTGCTCCCGACATAGCTCTTTGGTACAATGGCGTATTAATGGGGATAACCTGGTTATAATCGTCATTGGAAATAATGATCATTTAATGGGAGTTAGAACTTTTCAATGCTCAATTGAAACCACATTGGCATGATGAGGTTAGTACAATCAACACGTATATCATCAACCTTGCGTCAGGTATTTATCGAACACAAGAATTGCTGGGAAAAACAAGATGTGCTGATGTCAAAACTCATTTATAGTTTAGGATGTAATATCATCTTTGTCCACATCCTCATATCTTAAAACACATTAGATTATCAAGGCTTTGTTTTTTCACTACAAGAGTTGTTTTGTGTTTGTTCCTTCATACTGGTCTGATCCATTTGGTCCAATACCATTTTGTCCAATCGCATTGCAGCCAATTCTCATTTTAACCAGTTCACATTTCGTCCAATCCATTTTGTTATAAATGGGGGGGGGGTGACGGATTCAATGGGAAATTGGACAAATGAGAAAGACCAAAATGTGAATAGAACCAAATGGGTTGGAACAAGTGGGCATTAGACCAAGTAGGATGACGAAATGGGAACTGTGAACTAAATGTGGTTGGACCATGCAGGTGGGAAATTACCGTTTTTAGAAAATTTGCCTCAATGAAGAACTAAACACACCGCAATCGTATACATGTAATAGTCAAAGTGGAATTTGGTCCTACAAACAACAGGCCAGGTTGCCTTTGAGGGACTGCTACTTTTACGGTACCAGTACTTACCTGTCCCAGGGACGAGTGTTGTCGGCGGCTAAACCGTCAACCCCATCGGGTTCTAAGGAAATCTGATGAGGAGGGTATAGCTGGTTACCCTGGTAGAATAAAAAGATTCTACCTACCCAGGGCGTCAGCTCATGGCAGAGTTAATGTGGCCAATCCAGAACATATATGCGACTTACCTGGCGGCGTGTTGCCCAAAGGCTAGGCCGTCAGGAAGATTGACGTCAGGAAGGGGCATCCGGTCAATTACCTTTTGCTCCAATAATCCTCACACAGTAGTTTGGCTGCCACCACCGTCTAGTTGGGACAAAACGGAATTTAAAACTTGGTTTAACTAACTAACTGTAAAACAACAGCAGAATCGTGGATGCCATTCGTTTCCATCGTCGGGAATAAAACCTAAAATTGGAAAACACCAATTTCAATCTTTATAATATTTCTTTAAAAATATGAAATTTTTATTTTCAAGCCGACCTTTGTAACCATTTTTGGCGGGGATCTTTGGGCTGTTTAGGCCTAATTACAACCAGGAAGGGTGGTTGTTTGGAGACTTTGGCTGCCGTGTTGTTGACTCAGTCTTGAATGCATATCATGCATGCTGGCTCGTATATTCTGACTGTAATGACCATATTGAAAGTAATGTTAAAACAGACTTTTCCATTATTCTACGTTTAAAAAAACACCTCTAAACCCCAATTGTTCAAGATTAGCTGTAGCCATTGCAGAATAGCCGACGTGGAAAAGTTGCTCCTAGTAGATTTGATAGGAAAGCAAAACTTTTTGTCAAAAATACTTTATTCCATCAAACAGTCAAATATGTGAAATGTTTTTCCTATTTTTCTTGTTCATAAATGTTGTAAACAGTGACACCAATGTAGGCTATCACAAGCGCCATTCCATTTTGTGTTAATTCGCAATTCATGCGAGTTTGGGTGCAAGCAGGGAGTAGTATAGTAAAACTATAGTTTACTATTAATCCTTGGGTGGCAAACACATTAGATCAGCATAACTCTCGTTTGTTAGTAGTGAAAGGTGCCCTACAAATTCAAGTCGCTTTACTTTATACCATAAAATCCCAGTGGGTTGTTGTGAAATAACTGGAAACGCGAGTTTGCTACAATTGGGAGGATGAAACATATTTACAGGACTCGGGATAGGTAATTCTGGGCTTCGCATTACAAAGATTTTAGCGGTAACAGATTGGGCGCTGTTGTGAAATGCAGCCAGCACAATTTGTGGGCAGACCAGACGGATACCGGGTTAATATTGAAAAACAAACTAGGGCGAGATATATGTCTAGAAATCAACGGCAGGTGGTTCCGGCCAGAATTATATGCCTCCCTCTATAGCAATGGTTGATTCACGTAAATGGCTAAAACAATGGAACCTCTGGAGCGAATCTGGGCTAGAATAGCCCAAAGTCCAGGGAATTCCCAATGACTGTAACCAAACTCCTTGAGATTGCCTTTCGAGATCGACCCATCTATCAACAACGACCTTCAGACAGTATTGAATAGCCAGCATGTTGATGGGCAGAGACGCATTCAGGGACTGCCAATGGATTACCCTGGCAAATAATTCCTATGCGACAAGGGACGGGACCAAATAACCAACTGATATAAAAATTCTGTAGTACCATCGGGGGGTATGGGGGCGAAACAGTGTAAATTCATAATAATATTACGATCACATAACTGTCTGTTCACGCACATTAAAAAACTGGAACATTTTCTTAAAAATATATAAAAAGGTCACCTCCAATTTCTTTCCCCCAATATCAGAGACCAATGGATATGTATAGACTTCAGCTAAGCATGAGCTAAAGATATTACAATGGGTCGGGTATGTAGGGCCATTGTTATAGCCAGGGGTTTAACACTCCACGCTTCGGGTTTGGAGTTGACAAATCCCGTACTCTCCACAATAAACACTAACCAGTGACATTATATATAGGTCGTAACTTAAATTTTCTTCTGAAAACGCTGGTAAAGTAAATGGATATTGAATGAAGTAAGCAATTAGTTACGGCTTTGGTTCTGCACAAAGTTGTTTAGGTCAAAGCTGTACCCAGTCAACATTCTATCATGATGGTTGTTCATGGTTTCTTGCCTTTAATAAATGATGACAAAATATGGCCAACGTTAATTGAACCACGCACTTAGAAGCTCCATAGTATTGACGCTGTGAATGAGTTTAATAATTTTGTCCTGAAAAGTACTCAATCTAAATGGAGGAGAGCCGTAACAGCTGAAATCTCTTCGGATGCTGCGCGACATAACAATGGTACTGGCACTCCCAGTGAAAGGGAATTTGAAAGTGTTTTTCTACACCGCTACCGGGCCGGTGATGAATATCTTTAACTCGCATTGTTGCTGAAGTCTATGTGTATCATAGTTATGATATTGGGGAATGAAAAATTGAAGTGACTTGTATCTTTTTAAAGAAAAAGTGCAGTTTATGGTAGGGAACAGACGATTATATGTTTTAATAATAATTATGAATTTACACTTGGTTTTCCCTAGCTCGATGGGGATAACAAAACAACAGCATAGCAGGACAGTCCCATCGACTAATGTCACCTGGCACAAAAGATTCTCGGCATGTTTTTCGATCAGTATTGTGACAACGTCAGAATTTTGAACGTTTTCGAAATATAATTTTGTAATGTAATGACTTGCTTCTTTATTTAATACCCGGCTTGGAAAAAACAAAGGCGTGAAGGAAGGTAAGATAGAACGCCCGAAAGACGCAAACCCAATAACCCAAAAGTTGCAGTTTTGGATTTTCAGTGGGATTGCAGTGTACTGGGACACGAACACGCGGCCCTGACCACAATCAATATGCAAGTAGGCTTCTCGCTCAATCAGTCGGAAAACCTCTTTGTTAAAATCAATACACCACGTATTATTCACGGGTACCACCCCCTCCACAGTGACCATTGAACAATCCAAAAAACTGAACTTTTGGTTTTGGGGGTTTGCGTATCTCTCGGGCACTCTATCTCAGCCTTTTTGCACACATATTTTTTACAAGCGAGGTGTTCAATGAAAGAGCCACACAATAAGGCAACAAATATGTGTTTTTTGAAAACTTTCAAAATGGAAGGACTTTGGCACAATAATGATCGAAAAAAATGCCGGATACTTTTGTGCAGGTGAAAATGTACACAGGGATTAATTGACACCTTAATGAATGTTAGTCTCGGAATGTGTGTATCTTGTTACCAATATGGCTGCGAGGACTGACGTACACAATATTGAATACGGTCCACTAGTCGCACACCATATACAAGTTGTGTTATGCTTATTGATTGACTTTTAGCACGGGCGATTAAATTCTTTTTTTTCGTTTCACATAATCTTAACAGGTACGTCGTCATTGTAACCCAATAAATTCACCTACGTATTCGAAACATCAGATTTGCTCGAAAAATAGTAACGTTCATAGGATCTCTGCACTCTGTCTTGCACTTCCAGTCCTTATTGGAGTTGTGAAATCAAAGTGAAAAGAAACGGAAAGACCATGAGTATTTGTGGCCATTTCATTACGGTACTCAGGCTCTTGGACGCTATTACACATCAGGTGCGTTATTAAAAGTCGTCATTCCTCCATTCTGATGGCTGTGGGGTACAGCAAGATGTCCAGTTTCATCTGCTCAACAATCCATAACAGCACAATGAAGCCTGCAAATACCGTTACTAGACAATGAAGAAGTCCTCTCGTAGGGCAGCTAAGATGTGTTTTTGATAGTTTGCTCCTTATGGTTTTGTTATATTCCGTTCTGGCTCAACCAAATGCTGATGATATACGCTGCAAACATAGCTTTGCACAGGAAGAATATAATGGCGTTGGTAACACAACTCCTCAGTTACCTCAATTCAGTGGTCAATCCTTTTATCAAACACCCTGATGCCGAAAAGGTACAATCTAATTTTACGCTAAGAAAAAACAATCGACCAGAAACCAAAAATAGATAAGCTGCATTAATCAATACCACTGTATGACTCCACATCAAGCAACATCAGGACGCTGGATTGCGTGTAGGAAGCAATGCCCTCTATAAGGAAGTTGCTTTTTGACCCTTCGCAATTATGGCGGAAAATAATGCATCAATCTGCTGGTGCACATATTCCACAACGATTTCTATTGTCATACAAACAATTCCTTCAACCTTTGACAATAAAGTGAGCCATGAGGGCCAATTGCAACTTCCTGTGGTTTAAATCGGCCACTATCAACGAGGCACAGCCCGCTATCCGCTATGTGTAGAGGTCAGTGGTAGGGCAAGTAATCAAAAAGTACCAGGTCATGCAGCCTTCAGGTACTAAAAAACCAATTTTGATCCACAGCTTGCTTCCCATATATTGTAATGTAAAATTATTCACCTGAACGTTGACCTAAGCGTGATTAATCTTTGCATTACTCTTGATCATGATATTGTGACGGCTGTTTTTCCATGCACATCACTTTACGATGACAACAACTACCTCTAGCGAATGTGGCAAGGTAGACCATAACCAAATGACAATGAAGGATCGGTTAGACTTTACACGATCTGATGATCGGCTGATTTCCCACTTCAGTGCTTGATGAAGTGTGTCCCATCAAAACTAAAAACGCATACTGTCAAGTTTCAACTCCCTTGTTTAATGACATTAATAAGGAATGGCGTTATGGACGTCGCCTGGACACGGAAATGGAAGAAAAGTCCATCGTGATCCCGATGAATGCTTCGTGGTTAAAAGTGAACTATGATTGTTACAGATGCTAAGAGAGCTGGGAGTGCAATCGTGTACCCGAGATTTTCAATCCGGAATAAACCCAAACACATTCTAACCTCTTCTTCATGGCCAAATTCATTCCCTTTGAAAAATGCGTGGTACACGTTTTACAGTCCTCTATGGTGTAAGATAGGGTATTTTCTGTACTGAGCAGTGTGCTGAGCATCCTATAAGGAGGTTTCAAATATAAACAGAAAAAAATTACTGAGTCAAATGACTCATTTCGTCATTTTGAATGCATCATCAATAAGTGAGTTCCAATTGACTCATTTTGGTGAGTCAGACGGACTCACTAATTGCAATTGTGACAATTGAATCGTATGGCAGCTTTCTGGGTGAGTCAGAATGGACTCGGTTTAGACTGAAAAGTGGTGTCTCAGTACACGGAAAACTGAAGAACTCACCAAAATGAGTCATTTGACCAGTATTTTTCTGTGTACCATCAATGCCTAGTTGAATATGTCTAGTACAGTTCTCCCTGCCTTTATGATGATGAAATTATTGTCTTTCTTACAGCAATAAGGTGGAGAAATTACGAAACAAAGTTAGTCCTCATAAAGCCAATGTTTCGATTAGTGAATGCAATTCCTCCATTGATACTGGGATGACTTTGATGAATGAAAACTTATGAGTGCAATTTAAATAAATTATTCCTGATGAGGTCAGTAAAATTGTGCTGACACGTATATGTCTAGTGGGTAGAAGGCGGTTTCGTGCACCCCCTGAAATAAACTTCAACTCAATGTCCCCATATCAGAAAAAAATCATATAACCCCGATTAGCTATGTTAAAAAAATTAACAAAGTGTCCCACGTATCATTTTTATGCAAATTTATGCCAAATTAGTCTGCATTACAGGAAATATACAATTTTCGATATATCTCAGCCCATACTGTTTGATAAATGAACAAATGAGGTACTGGACCTATGTTTCGAGGTCAAAGATCAAGATGGAAACCATTTGAAAATACCCGATGTCCCCCACATGCTGACCTAATATTGCAAATAGGGTCGAGCATTAGCCAAAACATCCATATTTTGGCATATCGTGGCCAATATTCCACATACCTGCCCACATAAGATGACGAGCCCTATGTTTTTAGGGGCCGAGGATAATGTTAAAGGGCACTCATAAATTATGTGTATTTGTCATTAACCATGTTCACTGCAAATACTAAGACTATTCAAATTAGGGCCTTCAATGTCGTTAGTCTCGTTTGTGAGGTAATTATAAGAAACTGACTGTTCAAGTAAATTTAGACTTATATACATAATACTTGTAATATTTCTCTTAATTCAAGGTTGAAAAAATTTTAGAATGATACAAGACTAATGCGATACTAAGACACTGTGTTTTATCATGCGCCCGCGAAAAGGCAAACGTGAAGAACAAACCTACAGTCTCTAATGACTCTCTGCACATTGCAAGTGTGATATCCTATGGTTTACATGGTGGTTTTAAAACCCTCAGTATATTTGACGGCACTACAGAAGAAAAAATTCACTGGCCAAAGACGTTCTAAATCATCCCAAACAAGATTATCAACATTTAGACTTCAAATTCTGTACTCATTAAATATTTTTAAAAAGCCTAAAAGCATCGTAGTAGTTTTTACACCCTCAGTAAATTTAAAGGAACTGCAGGATAGATTGGAGCAGCTTAGATTGTCTTCCGGTGACCCATCTTCCACCCAGAATTTAGTTTCTGTGACAAAGTAGAGATTAAAAGGCGTTACCCAAAAAGCACCCTCAAGTCTACCCCACTTGGAAGAGCAAAGGGAGAACCACTGGCCCAGAAATGGTGTCTGGTTAACCATTATCGAGTGTCAAGATGTTGCTCTCTTCCTTCGTAATATTCGGCAGGTTTTCCATGAGTCCATAGGACTTCCTTGGCCCCTAACACAGTCGACGACATGGAGCTGCCGTCTGAGAAAATCATACCTGCTGACCATATCCGGTTCCTCTGCAGGTAATAGCTTGTAAAGATGACTTCTTAGAGATAAGCGTAAAGTTTAAACATCTAAGGGCAAGACCGTACCGTGTAGTGCCAGGGACAATGGACAATCAGGCTAAGATAATATGTTCCCAAAGCAAGCATTTCACCAGATTCTGCACCAGTTGGCCACTCTGACAGGTTATGATTTTGTTCGCAATTAAAAACATAAGTCAGGTCCTATGTAATTTTGTTGGCTTTTATGGGAGAGTATGAAAAGACTATACATTTTCTGAAAGCTTATGGTTTACCACCAAATAAGACAATAGGGGTTTGGGCATTTTTTTAAATTCCCCTATGGCGGCCATTTTGTAATTCAAATGGCCGCCAATTTTTTGCTCATTCTCGGTCTCTGAGATAGTAGAGATTAATTCTGGTGTTATAGACCCATGGTTTAAGGGTCAAGGACTCAATAAGATCATATGATTAACAAGATCAGATCATGGATTGCCGGTCATATTTTAAATTTCAAAATGGCGCCAAATATAAAGTTGCTTTGCCTAAATTCTGGTTCTGAGGACTGGTAGAGCACGATTTGCAGGGTGTATTTCCATGTTTCCATGGTGTGTAGAAATTCAAAAGTATTATTGATACCAACATTGGATCATTGCGTTTGCAGGCCATCTTGAATTTCAAAATGGCGCTATAGCAGGTGTATTACTGACAGTGGCATGCAAAAAAAGTGATAAAGGTGCAAGGTTGGAGTGAGTGTTGGAGGGTTGATGGAGGTGTCTGTAAAAAAAAACCCCTGTCATGCGTAGGAACTATTATAATGTTTTTCAACAAGCTCAACATTTAAGAGATGGTGGCCAATATGGCAACATTTTAAAAATCTTTAAAATTCAGGTACCGGTACATAATCGTATATGATCAATGAATCATCAGAAAGTATAATAAAATGTTATTATAATCTGAGCTATAGGTCTTTGACAATAGAAAGTTGATTGATAATATGGTGTGTTAGCTGCTCCAATTTCAAGATGGGATCATATTGCCGTCTCGAAGATTTTTTTTAAACTCTTAATTGCCGTTCCTGTTGTATATTTAGTTATTCACCAACAGATGTGAGATACAATACAATACAAACATTACATTTGATATAGGCAGGGGTAAAAAGCGTTACAAATTAAAAAGGCATTCTTTGGGGGGGCCTACACACGATAATATGATAGATTTAGAGTAATGAACTGAGGTACAAACACATGTCATTCGAATCTATAGTATTAGAAACAATTCAAATTACAAAAATACATGAGACTATGTCAGTTTAAGGACAGTGATAACTCTTTGGAAATAGTATCATGCGTTCTTAAAAGTAACGAGGCCCGGAGGTGGCAAACAGAAATTGGCAAAGAGTTCCATTGGCTAGGGCTGCATTGCTAAAAAACCCTGTCACCCACTATTTTTTTACGAGAAACAGTGAGGCGAGTCTAGTCATCTTCAGACCGCAAGACTGCTGGCCAGGAATATACAAAGAGAGGTATTAGATCGGGAGTATGATGGCCACATAGGGCCACTTGTGTCCACTGGAAACGGGCCTCGACCTTTTGCCCACCCAACCAAATCGTTGTGACATGAAATCATTCATCCGTTTGGACCTGTTAATAATTCCCACTTCACAGGGCACCATCCAATCACTGATCAATGACAGGCTATGGATGGAGCGATTACCCACACCCTGTGTGCATGAACATTGGCGAGTTTTACACATGTTGGAAGCCTTGTAGCAATGGTCGTTTCAGATCTTTTAAGCACCTAGTCAACCAAAGTACACAATTTTATTATGCAAATAAGATACTTAGTGTCAGATTTACGAAGAGTATAGGTTTAACCGTTTGTCCATGCCGCCCTCTTGAATCTGCTCAGCAATCACTGGTGATTTTTATGAGGCGCCACGCCCAGACATATGGCTTTCGTCCGTCGTATCGAGTTGTCTCCCGCGCGGGGATATAGATGTTGAATAACTTCGGCAGACATGGACCCTTTTTACTGCTATTGAACATGAAAGAGCCTTGGGTCATAAACAATTTTCCATTGAAATGAAAATGAGGAACAGTGCTAAAATTACTAATGGTTGTGAGGAACTGACATAAATATTTATTGCAAACACAAGATAGTTTTTTGGTGTAAGTAAAATGATGATACAGTGTGAGATAGATTGATATGTTCAGTGGTGTTATACAAAATTATATGGGATCTGTACAAGGTCTTGTGTTGATAAGTGGGGTAGGCAAATATGCCGGTTAGTGTGGGGCGAACTGCCAACAGTGCCGGTTAAGTTTAATACTCAGCTAGGTACTATATCATTGCATAGTCAGAAAGATGACAAATTTCTTGGCAGCTGACATCAGTTATGAGGGTCGACGATGAGTAACTACAGTGATCATTAACTGAACAAGAATAATGAACTTGAATCAACACTTACGATACCACTTTTTATACCATCGCCTAGTCAGTTTTCATGTAAAAGTCACCACACAAGCAATTTGTTATTGCTGGACAAATGTTAGTTATCTCTCCAATTCTTGGCCATTTTGGATGTTTTAATAATTCTGCCATTGCGCGGGTTATTGGTGCCCAGCACCAAAATGTTTTCTTGTCTTATATATGTAGCATTTTGTTTTTACTTTACTTATTTGTTTTAGGCTAGACCACGTAAATTGCCAAGACTTTGTAGGGGTGATGATAGAAACGGGATGTAGAAGAGAAGGTAGAAGGATATGATTTGAAATAATGGAAATTATATCGGAAATTGAAGAAAAT
>JAMKCH010010227.1:0-45853 GCA_023653785.1 Ophioderma brevispina | reverse complement strand
AACAAGTTCTTTTTGGTAGTAGTTTATTTTGGTATATATGCACTGACTCAGGTCAGTCAGGTATCCTTTGAGGCACTGCTACTGGTATCCTGGTACCAGTACTACCTGTCCCAGGGCCGGTTGTCGTCGGCTAACCCGTCCCCCATCGGTTTCTGCAACGAATCCGTGACAGAGGGTAGCTGGTACCCTGGTAGAACGAAAAGAAGATCTACCTACAGGGCGTCGGCTCTGGAGATCTAATGGCGGCCATCCAACATTGACGTCAGGAAAGGCATCCGGTCAATTATCTTCTTGCTCCATAATTCCTCACACAACAGTGTTGCTGTGAATGTGAGGTGAATCCGGCCACCTCCGTTAGCGGGACAAAACCCGACTTAAAACTTGGTTTTACTACTTACTACTCAGACCTGGCCTTATGCACAAAATTAAGAGGAGTAGAAATTCCAATGTTTCCACAATTGGCAGAACTGTGGCCACTCGCCGCAACACACATGATTTTTAAACATTTGCTTTAAACACTACTGAAATGTCATGTGCAGAAGATTTTTAATAAAAATAATCAGCGAAAACATCTCAAAAGTGTTTAGTTTGGGAAAAATTTTGAAAACAAAAGTTTTATTTTAATGTTTTACAAAAAAAGTAAAAAGTTTTCATTTTTTTTTTTTTGCCTGAAAGCCTAGCCTGCAGGCAGACCACCTGGTGACTAGATTGTATATTGACATTTTGTGATTAAGCTTGAAGAATCCGCAAGAACTGGGATTTTTGCGCTTCATGCTGCTTGTTTTGAAGACAAATATCAACGTTTTATCACACTCATCTTGATGTAGTTTCAAAGTTGTAATGTCAATGAGCAAGTTTTTTAGAGTTACCTTAGAATTTATTGGCGTTTACAACATATTTTGCTAATGTGTCAAAACTGGTTTGGTGGGCCAACTCTTGTAGCTTCTGATGCGATGTGTTACGCACAAGAATAATATTACCTGCCAGTTCACAGCTGTTTGACCCATGCAAATTGTCGCTTTTTAGTTTATTGAGCAATTTTCAGCATGTCGACACAGTTTTTTACATTTACAACTGATATAGTAAAGACATGCAGACTATTACTCTCAAAAATCAAAAATACAATGCAGGATCTTGCATACTAAGCCTCAAAGGTCTGATTTGTATGTTATAGCACCCTCTATATGCCCAATTCTCCATAGAGGCATGTAAGACTAGATTTAAAAAAAATCATATTTGCCCCGCAATGAGTTTGTCAAATTTTCAAGATTTAGTTAGTGAAATAACAATCAAAATTATGTTTTCAAAAGTAGTCGCCATTGATGTTTTTGTTTTATTATTCTTGTTTTTTTGTCGTATAATTAAGACTTTCAAATAGCCTGTGAGGTATGGCCTGTGCGGTAAGCAATAATTATGTTGATCTGTATGTATTATACGCTGAGCAATACAAGGTAGATTCATGAATTTGAAGTGGATACACAATTAGAGCAAGTGAGGAACTGTTAGTCTGATGCATATGAGAGCAGTCTTTGTTTTTTGTTTTAATTCCCCTACTTCCCAGCCATGTACTAAAGAATAGTTTTATTCACTGAACTAAAAATAAATATGTAGATTTTGTCTGAGCAAAATAAGAAGTGATGTCCTAGTTTTTCACATGGTTAAGTTTGCAGCATCATAAGACTTAGGCCTGGTATGAAGGGATGTCTAACTTCAGACCCGGGTTTAAACCAGGGTTATCTACACAAGTGGACTTCTTTTTTCCCCTTTCAAATCCTCTAAAATGTGCCTGTACAATGTTGAGAACATTCTCAATGATGGAACTGGAATGGCCCATCATTGAGGAATTTTCTCACCCATGTACATTAACTTTCACCAGTATTTTGAAAGGAAAAAAAGGTCCTCCGTTAGACTCACCCTGGTTTAACCCGGGTCTAGCCTTTCAAGAATACCCAGCCAATGTCGGCTTTGTTGTGATAAATACAATAATGATCAAAATGAGGAATATTACTTCATCGAGCTGCACACCCACACAACCCTCCTTACACTTTCACAGGGTTCTCAAAACATATCACATGGATTTCATTCATTTAAAATATGGAGATGTATAATTTAGATATGGCGTAATTGTTGAATTACACAGTGGTTTGTATTGCAATGTTTTAGCAGTAAAAAAATTATACATTTTTTTACAATTGATGCCAAAAAAAAAAATGCACATAAGATCCATAAACTATGTTAATTTTGTTGTGTGTACTTTCTTTTAGAAAATAGTATTCCACAATAACTCAACATATTTATTTGGCACACAAAAGTCCCTTATTCATGCATAAAACAATTTTTCAATTGTTCAAATAAAATTCGGTGGACGTCAATATTTGCATACACACTGGCTTGGATATTTAAGCACCATTGTATCATATGATGTTGGTCAGTTCCTGATAGTCAGTTTTTTCAGTATCTAGAGCATGGGCATCAATGCGCTACTAATTGTGGGCTTATATATTGAGGACAAAATTTTGTCTGCTATTGTGTTGGGTGTAGTGAAATTGGTCTCGCTCCCCCCAAAAAAATGGACATTTTGCTGGCAACAACACCCCTCCCCCAGTCAAATGTCTGGTAAATGCCCCTGTTTGGTATAATCCCCCCCCCGGCCTTTTCGCTGAATGACTTTTTACATATTTTATTATTAATGATTTATAGTAGCCAACTTTTGCATGTATTTTATGTGCATGGAAATCCATTTGTAAAAAATTTATGAAGTGCATAGGGACATAATCTTGAGGGTGTGTATATAACTATATAATTCATTGCATCCATGAAAATGCACGAATAAGCCCAAATCATGAATTCATTTTACGCTTCAGTTGAACCAGTACAGTTTTTGCCTGAGTTCAACTTCTTGTAATATTGAAAGTGGACACCCCTTTCAAACTGGATGAAGTAGTTTTAAACTGGATTCAACTGGATTGAAACAAGGTTTATATAGTGTTGCTACAAATGGTTGATAATGAGCTAGATTGGTTTGAAACAAACCCATTAAAACTCATTCAACTTGATGTAAAATGTCCCTTTGCTGTTAATGGGTTTCAACTAGAACAAGTTGGAGAATGCAAAGCTTACTGTATTTTGTGCAAAAAAAAAAACGGCTCAGTGCATCCATTGATTACACGCTTAATTATTCCGTTATCATACATTTTATACTATGAATGAATACAGCGTGTATCCAATGGGTGCACTGAGCCTGTTTTTCCTGTCGTTTCTTCCTTTGTGCAAAAGACAGTAACTGGAGGTGCAGTAGTTTTATACAGACATCTTTGAATTATTTTTGTCACTAATACTACCGCATCAATTACTGATGCTTTGAACTCTTCTTAATCAGTTCTGTAAACCACAGTCAGTTTTTGGTTAATGCTCCAGGGTGGTGTATAAACTAAGACCTATAAACTAAGACCTGTAAACAATTAACAAGACCAGTAACAATTTCACTGTACTAGTACCATTTGTTTTGTAGTTTCTTATAGCTTATATGTGCACTATTGTGGGTTTCACTTAGAAATCTGGTTTCATCAACCCTCAACTCACACCTAGCAATGAGCAAGTGGAATGCAATACAGCCAATGCATCATAGGAGTGTAAAAACTAAGACCTATCAACTAGACCTAATAAAGAAGACCTACGACCTTAACTTCTTGCGATCTCTGCTCATGGTACTAGAACCAGAAAACAAGGATGTGCAGAGTTCCTTTTTCTCTCAAAATTTATGGATTGTTCAATAATTTGTATACACATTTTCTTTGATAGCTGGTGGCGCACAATTTTAGTGGGTGGGCTGAATTTGCTAGTATGCAGCACCACCTACTGTAGCTACAACAACCAAAGCCTTGCTATAACCCTGGCTACAATCACTGCACACAGTACCACCACTCTCAAATCCAGGGTTTCATAACCTTTACTGGACTCAATTTCCAGATACCTATCGTGTATCACCCCGATTTTACATTCCTCCCATAGGGACTTTGGCGACTTCATCTGTGTTATTTGTCAAAGAGGGGGAGACAATCGCAGGTCAGACTACACATGACATCAACCATGTAATCATGATTTTATAGCTTTTTCAAGACGATCACCTTTTATAGTGGTTTTAACTTGCGTCACTCCAACCTTAATTCGTCATCAAATTTGATAATTTTTTAGAAGTTCATATATTGGTCTCGTACCCCAGTGAAATTTTAGGCACAGGAAATATCCTTTTGATTTTATGAACATAAATGGTCTCTATGTGGTATACCACATTTCCTGACACACAGTCCTATGGACCATTTAGTGCACATTTTGCTTCTACTAATCCAAATGGCTGGACCAAGTTTGTATCACGACCCTTTTAAATGCTTTTATGTAGTGGTTACCAGAATGTTCTTTATGGTATTTTCAACGTTGCTGTACGAAGTATAGCATAGTCACAACTGAAATTTGGAGTAGAAATTAAATTTTTCCTGCCTTTTTTGTTTCAAATTGTTTGTAGGCCTATTTATATAACCTTACGATATAGGCTGCGATTTGGGTGGATAGGCCCCATCATCATGATTAAAGTGACAGGAGAGATGTTTTTTATGATAAAACGACTCCTCCTCAAAATGCACAGGATTGATTGTAGACACCTACCAAGAACGTTCCGAAGGTTTAATTGACAAACAGTAACAAAAAAACAGCAAACTTTGTTTTTGAACTTGCCTGACTATTGTGATTGTCCCATAGAACACCGTGCTTTGACTTTCTGTCGTGCACGACAGAAGTAACTATCATCATCTTATACATAAGAACGGCTATTCGGCTATTCCTTCAGGGTGGTCACTTCATTTGTAAGCATTCCAATATGCAAAAAAAAACCCGGGTTTCGACAAAAATTGGGGGCTCTTCTTTTCCGAAATCTTCATGGCACTTTAAGTTACTTATCTTTTTTACTAATCTAATTCATCATACTTGCCAGCGGTGGCAGGCCAGCATGTGGCTGGTCGCGGTCTAACCGAAAGGTGGTAGTAATTTTATATCAGACGAAGGGTATTATTTTTTTTTTCTCATCGTCACAATTGTTTCCTCCAACTCTATTCCTTCCGAGAATTAATAAGAGACAGGAACTAGCTACCGTTTTTATGGTTAACAACTAAAATTTAAGCACATGTAAATGACAAGCTGGTTTCATCACGTTCATTGGTCATTACGCTGTCATTACTTTTATTTTTTTATTTAATGACAACTACGCGGGTAAGTAAAGCTAGTAAGCCCACATCATTGTCACGCAATGCTTTCCAGAGGGGGCCCTCGATACAAGTAAAAACACAAATTCAATTATATACAACTACAAGTAGGGCCTGTATTGCCACTATTGATATATACAAGAGGCCTACTAATAATATGTAAAGTATATAAAAATGTGGAATAAAAGCATAAACAACTAAATCTCAATATTTAAAATGGGTTCTTTGACACCTATACAAACTTCTACCCAAGCTTCTACCGGCGTGAACCAGGTTTGTGGATTACTAGTAGTAGAGGTTAACCTTATGGCCTTGTATACCTCGGATGTATAAAACCAGTTGGAATTCCACCAAGCCATGTCTCGTGGGCTTCCCTTGCAGTGCAGAAAAAACGGACCGTTGCTTTCCTATAAGCATGGCTATGCATATAGCCATTCCACATTGCTCATTGATGGTGATGCTGGGTGAAACCGATTTCTATAGCGAACCCACAATGGTGCAAAATTTATAAGCTATAATGAACTACAAAACGTACATGGTACTAGTAGTACATTGAAATGTTTATGGTCTTTGTAATTTGTTGATAGGTCTTAGTTTTATAGATCTTAGGTCTTAGTTTTAAGAGCTTAGGTCTTAGTTTTATAGGTCTTAGTTATATATGTCTAGGTCTTATTTTATTGTCTTAGTTTATAGGTCTTAGTTTTATACACACACACAAATGCATAATGAAATCGAATCAGAAAGCATTGTTGGATATTAAAAACACATTTAAATAAAAATCATAAAAATTAACTGGAAAAAATTATAATAAACATCTGTGTATTTCATTGAAATCATCATCTGTCAGTATATTGTCAAAAAGATTTCTTCTATGGCCACAAGGGGATTGGATTTCTGTAGGCCGCCAGCGCGTTGGAGGACCACGTCCCAATAGGATGCCATGTATATATGTGGTGTGGGTTTCGCTAGATCCATACTGTTCCTGCTTGTGATATCTTTATAGGTGGTGGAGTAGTTCTGTTTAAAATATGTAGACCCAAACATGCTATAAAGGCACATATCAGTGATACACCCAAAAGATGTCAAAATTTTTCAGTTGGTTCTAAAAGTGACGGTGTCAAAAAATTTGCATACGTTTTTTTTTCCCCAAATGCAAAATGATAAAATTCCAAAAGAGGAAAAACAGTAGTGTTCAAAGATCTGAATCCTCCTTTCAATTACGTAGAAGTATTGTATAACGTGTCTGTACGGACAGTAAGTAATAAAATATATCCAATTTTGTCTTTATTAATTGTTTTAAACTTGCCAGGCATAGTAGAATACCTATGCTTGTTATAAACATGCAAAATCTGATTTTGATTATATTTTTTGACTCTGATTTGGTGAATCACTGATAGTGCCTAAATTGTCATATCTCTGCCTCTAAGTTAAAGTCCATATTTTTGTGACATGAACTTGGTGTAAATTTGATCTCACATTGGGGGATGGTTTGATGAACTTTATGGAACAGGTTTGCTGCCAGTTATGGTACTTATGCACACAAAGCACACCTACAAATTTTTACCAGACACCAGCAGTATTGCTGGGAATGCAGGTGAATCCGGCCACAATGACCTTTTAATGAATGACCCTTTGACCTCATATGTTCCCCAACATAAGACCCTTTTTGTCTCCAATGCATATTAACGCATCCAGTTAACTTGATCCCAACACTGCACTAAAATGTTTACTCTAGTTGAAAAAGTGTCAAAACCAAAAGAAGTTATGCATGTAACTAATGTTTGACACACAGACACACAATCTTTGCGCTAATGGCCACATAAGGGCTCTCCAATTCGGTTGAACCTAAAAATGCTACTCTAAAATCAAGTAACAAAACTTTTTCTATAGTGGAAATTGTGTAGCATCTGAATCTGCAATCAAAATGAAACGTTGCTACTGTTTTGCCAAAATATGACGTATTTTTGGAGAGGCCCTGTTTATTTTGACTGATTTGGAATGTGGCACAAAAATTCTGAAATATGAATCTACATATTTTATCACTGCCTGACCCTGTCAATGCAGCACGAGGCAGCTTTTGCACTAAAACTTTGCATTCACCAGCAGCATAGTCCTTCACTATGTACCCACAGGTGTGTTCCCCAAGGAACATTCAAAGGCCCACAACTCATTGTAATATAATTTGACAACTTTTTTTTCATCACAAGTGGACCTTGTCAATATAGTACAAGCAGCTTAATTTCACTCACAAACTTGAATTCACCAACATGTGTAATTCCTCCGTTCACTTTTGTATGTACCAACTTGTGTGTCCCAGAACCCATTCAGGACCACTGACTTCTGGTATAGAAGTTGTAACTACGGTGGACTTTTTTTTCAATCCTGTGTTTTAAAACAAGGGACTTCAACACTACACTTGCGACCTACTTTGCACCTGACATTTGGCTCTCTACACGGACTAATATGACGTTGTCAAACAAAGCAAACAAAAGGTTTTCTCATAAATTTAATGAAACAAAACTGCATAATATGTACAATAACATTCCAATAATCTACATCAAAATCATTGGAAATAAAATTCTTGGCTAAAATTACTGTTACTACTGATCATACTTTACAAGACAAGCAAGCGAATGGCTACTTTTTGATGAAAGAATTTAGAAAGCACATTAGATATCCCCCCCCTTGATTTTTAAATAAAAATGTGAATGCTAAAATTTTGCTCTTTGGTGACAGTGGAGTTGAACTCTGGGCTTAGCAAAAATAATGGACAGTCAACTCTAGCCTTGATAATTTTTTGTTCAACAACACAGCAAAATAGCAGACATTCCATACAAATGAAGAAAGTAAAACCAAAAAAGGGCCAAGTGTTGCAACTCTGGCAATCTGGTAATCAAAAGTAATTTTTCTGGTGCTAAGTATTCACATGTAGTGTTTTGGAAACTCTGGCACACATTTTCCCAAATTTTAAGAAACAAGAAACAAATTTTGCAGAATTAATATTTTTGGATAGTTTCTTTTTGAAATTACTTCTTTCCATTTCCAGCCTGCAATCCATGTAAACATGGGTACACTTTTTTGCCATTACATTGCAAGAGAGCAAAATCATTAACATAATATAAAACAAAAATATTGTTTTGGTGTATTTTTATTACTTTTGCAAGATCATTCAATTGTGTACCATTTTCACTACAATACATGTTTACTTGGTGTCTGCATAAACAAATAACACTTCATATGGTGTCCTTCCCAAAAAGTTGTCAAAAGGCAAATGACAGCGGGTATCAATAAAAAACACAGGATTGCTAAACAAAAATATTTTTTTAAAATAAAAAACACCTTGTTCATCATGATTTTAAACACTGTTTTAAAAGTACATTTCCTACTCTTCATGCTATGCTTTTATCCCATCTCATTCGACAATCATGTCCAGAGATACAATGCATTGAAGAACGGTTATAAATTCCAATCACAGTCTGATATTTCAGCTTGAGTATTCTCACACGGCCCCACAAAAACGTATACTGAAGTGGAATGGGGGGTTTTTCTAAAAAGAATTTATTTGAAAATTACTTGCCCTACTTTCCAGAACACTTTTTTAAAATTTGAGCAAACTTAGGACGGGATACTCTCGCTGGATAAACACGCAACGCTGGATAAACACACAAGATACCTGAGCAAAAATCACGGCTCATACAGGTCCCCAATTAAATCGTGAGCACCATGGAACACTCGGTTAGTACGCAGCAGTGCAGGTAGGGCAATGTATGGGTGTTGCCATTTTTTAACGCAAGCATCTAAAGCAAGCAAGCTTGCGTATGCTGATCTTACATGAACAATTTAGGCAACAGCAGATCTGATCACACTGGCCACCGATCTTTTTGTGAGAATGTAGTCAAACAATCATATTAATTTTTTAAACCAACATCCTTTTTGACATTTAAAAACAACATTACTACAAACAAAGTAATGATAGAATATAAGCTACACAATGGAAATGTAAGATGCTAATAGACTACATAAACACATACTTTACATGAGGTATCTTTACTCTGGAATTCGTTAAACCTGACCCATCTGACACGCTTTCCTGAAACACATTATGAATATAGGAAAAACGGAAATAAAACATGATTTATTCTGGAGGGTTTCCCAATTCCTTATGGGGGTCAGAAAAAAGGTTGTAGATGGGTCCGGTTACCCAAAACTCCCCATTACTATCGTCCATTTCTCTACCCGTGCTGTGATGTCGTAACCTGGGACGCAGTTTTTACGAAACCGTGCGGAAAGGTGCGGAGGGTAGGGAAATGGAGTATAGTTTTCTGTAAAGCTTTGTAACATGATAGCACAAACTTATCAAAACACGCTTACAAAACGGTTCGTCTCACTGCCCTTTCTGTGCAAGTGAAGAACACATGCAAAACGCCGCAGACATTGTCTTTTAAAGCATGTGAGAGTTGTGCTCCCCTACAGCTCTCCATAAAGAGCATTTTATAGCTCCCCTGATGCAGCTATTCTTAAGGTTGCATTGTAGGAGGATTGCGATTTGTAACTCCTTCTGGAAGATCATTTGTGATGTACATTGCAGTGGTATGGTCTTAAATTCACCTCTGAATACTCCTTAATTTTACCCAAGGCGAAACTCGTATTTAAGCGATGCGTTTAAAAATATGTCCCCGCCGAATGTCGTTGATCACTAACTGCGAGAAATGCCAACTACAAACCCACACCCTCCCCAAACACTCCGCAACACCCACGCAACACCCGGCAAAACCACCCCTCCCCAACAACCCGCAAACTCACCACCCCCTCCCTAAACCCCCCCAAACTCCCCATACCCACCCCTCCACCAACACTCTGCAATACCCACCCCCTCCTTAACACCCCAACAGCCCGAAACACCCCACCCCAATACCCGTAACACGCCTCCCCTTCCCCAACACCACGGCACACAGGCACTCCCCTTCCACAACAACCCTGCAACCCCTCCTCCCCTCCTCAATACCCTCACCCCTCCCCAAACCACTCCCCCCACCCCTCCCCAACACAATGCACAAAACAACCCCTCGCCAAAACCCTGCCATACCTAACCACCTCCCCACAACCCCTAGGACATAAAGTAGTCTCATGTAGCGAAGGAAGTTTGCCTATCCGACATACCGCTTCAGAGATTACAAGTACGCATATTTAATTAGTCATTTGCATACCTAAGCTGCTTCTGGCTGCAGATATCACATACTTTCAATTGCAAAAGAAGATGTGGCCCATGATCGGCTTTCAAGCAGCGCCAAAGAATTTTGAGTAATCCAATGTACAATGTCCAAAAGATAGCAATTACGCTGATTTTTGCATATAATAGCTCATTTGAATTAACTCAATTTGCCCAAAATCTAATCAGTCGAGAACTCTTCAGCCCGTGTGCCGAATCTTATAAAATGGCAAGTTTGTATTTTCCTGTCCGTTAAAAAGATAAATTACCGCACAGTGCCCTATGAGACCTTGTGATACAAGCATTGGGCTTATAACCATAGAAGGAATTCAAATTCCGTGTCCCGAGGCCACTTCGCTGGTAATGTGTCAATTCGACAGGAAAAAAAAATACACAATTTTGAATTTCTTGCAGAGATGGACTGAAATATGCACACTGCATATTACGATACATACAAACTTTAAGGTTCAGACGATACCAACAAGGTTGATCTTGAACCACTAAAGTCATCTGCTTTTGCAATCACCTAGAGAACTGACCAACAATTCCCAAAAATGGAACAACATGAATGAATGAATTTTGGAACCCTTCTCTCCACTGAACATTAGTCCCAAATCTTAATTTTGATGCAAGTTGCTTACACCTGTGATTTTTGGTTACAATACTTTGCTTAGCCAATAGGAATAAATACACATTTAGCGAGGTATTCAAAATATAACTACATCTATTTCCGAACCTGTTCATGATACAAAAATGACCAATAAGAAAATTACGGTTATAAGGGTGTCCATAATAAATCCTCTGCATTGCAACTTGCACAGAATATCAATACCTCACTAAGATACTTCACTTCACCTCCAGTTGGTAGTGATGTCAAAGTGTCTCGGCATGTGCAGCACTTCGATTGTGTCCTTACATGCAGCATATTATCACGAGATTCTGAGAACAGCACACGTTTTAAAGTTACACAACCTAAAATATGTAGTGAGTCAATACCAAACGAGGGGTGTGAAAACAAAGATGTCTTTGTGGTAACCCTTAGGTTAAGTAGGCACACAGTACCCAGACCAATCCCATAATGCAGGGCATTTAGGCAATGCTTTGAACAACCTATGCCTGCAATGGGCTTATACTGTTCTGTACCTCAACATGTCAGTACTTAGGGACAAAAAGTGTCCAAGAGGATTAAGGACCACAAAAAATTTTCTGATACGTGATCAAAATTCCTTATGTACTAACCATTTGTGGGCAAAATTGAGGTCATGCGTTTTAGTATGTTAAGCATAGGATTTTGTGGAATATGATCCTAATGAGGTGAAATTTCCCCAAACTAGTGCACTGTGGATCCCATCTGGCATTTAGGGTTGCAGTTCACTAGAAATTATTTAAGTGTCTGGTAGTCTTTATGCCAAGCAAAAATTCTGCTGGAAAAAAAAGTGTGGATGGAAACCAAAATACTTCCTTTGTTAAGTGTCAAGGTACTTAACGGTCCAGGCCGATCGCTAATAGCCTCGTCCCCAGAAGCCCAGGATTTTACCGGAAGTGGTCACCATTTGGTTTTTAAGAAGATGCTACTATTTTTTCATTTACCTGTGAAATTTTTAGAGCAAAGGGATTTTTGGTTTGGCAGTAGGAGCAAAAATGTCCCCATTTGGGTCGACCAATATTATTTTACACAGCACTCATGGGGCTTACAAAATCCGTTTTAGCTCTAGAATCAAACGGATGAAAGTACGGCGCAAATTTACAGAGGGGCGTTTTGGAGTGAAGGTAACTATCAAGATGAAAAACTTATATTATTAAATCGGGCATCCCCTTAAAAATTGTATCAAAAAGCCTCAGTATTTTCAATGAATTTTGCCAGCCTGAACATGAAAGGATCAAGTCCATATATAGAGGCCAAACTCTCTGTGGTACCTTTAAGGGCCATTAGAATCGCATTGCATTGTGGGATTGTCAAGTACCATTTTGCCATGTTCAACTAAAAAAACTGGCCCTATGCTGTCTGCCAAAAATATAGACAATGTGAAATTCATTGAAATTGCAAGAAAACTAATTTGTACGCCTGAATTTCAGCACCTTGAATCGGGTAATGCCAAGAACGGGAGTATGAAGGCTTTAGGGGTCACACCACTTACATAAATGCCTTAATTCAAGTGTGGTGACGTCATGATGATCAAAACTAGTCTGTAACACTTAAACATATAGACTAAAAATGTGGTTGTTGAGCAGCGTTCAACCACCTTACCTCTCTAATGAAATGTTCATAAGAGTTTCTTTGTATTATAATACACTTTGGTTTTCTTAATACATTAAATATCTTCTTATACAGGTACCTATGTACAATACAAGTTAGCGTACAATATCTCTAAATGCAAAAGACACTTTACAAGACGCACAATGCATAATTATGTCCCCGTCGACCCCCACATGACCCCTATCGAACTTTGACCCCACGTACGCGGTAGGTAATCGTAAGCTCCCCCTTTAAAATATCCAAGGAAACAAAGACGTTTTTATTTATGACAACACCAAACCAAAACTCCTAACCAAACAAAAGCCAAAAATAAAAAAAAAGAGGTTATCATGTATTACCTTGAAGAAGGGTACTTATGGAACTTTGCAAAAAATATGGTGCATGCAGTTATCTGATGCTGCTGCTATACGTTAAGGTATGAAATCTGGGTGATTTTTAGGCCTGCAGGTTACATTCGGTACTTTTCACCAGGGAGGAAAAATATACAAATACTACATGGTTAGAGGGAATAGGGCGCACTATTCCCTTGGGACTGGTACGGGCTATCACCGAAACGCATTGATTATAAACATTGTAATATTGTTTTATTTACACCTCACTGTGACTATGGGGACAAGGATGTAGGAACCCCCAGTCCCCCCCCCAATCTATTCCTAGGGAAAAAGAGCACGAGTAATAGGAAACTCAGGCCAATGAAATGGCATTAGTTTGTTTATGACTATTAATTGAGGGGTAATAGTAAGTACTGGCTACACCTTCATGTTTTGGTGCAAAATACTGTTTTTAATTACGTTTAACAGCAGGGACTCTTACTTATGAGAACTTTGTTTTTACAGAAATTGATCATGCACATAGTGAGGCCCTATGCTTATCACAAAAAAAAAAATCATGTTTCAAATTTCCAATACACACTTTTAATGAGACTTTTACAGACATATGTTTTTAGATTGTAGCAATGTTGCACGAAATGGTGTTCACAGCAACTCAACACAAAACTCTCAGCATGAAAGTTAATATTTTGCAGCTCAGTAGAAAGACACCAAGCCCTACATCCCTGGAATGGTGTTTTTGTTTTGAGGGAGAAGCTGCAAATATAAAATGTATGCAATCTTAATAAGGATAATTGCATAAAAACAAATTTGGAGTTGGCATAATGCTAAAATCTAACTGCTTACAATGCAGAGACAAACAAAAACAGAGAACACACCTATCAGGTACAAAACTTCAGGAGGAAGGACACACGCCCACTTGACAAGAACATCTTAAGAGCATTGTTCCCCAACTTCAGTTCGGCACATCATCTCAAGAAGTAACGTAGCCACTAGAGCTGGGAGGTGTACACGTTTAAACGTGTACACGAACGGAAGGGGGCACTGCACGTTTAGAAAAAATTCAGTACACGTTAAACGTCGGTAAAAATACTAACTTTTTACGTTATCATTTTAATTGATGAAGACTGTGAAGTCAAATTTTCACCAAAAATTTACCGCCGTCAGTGAAAAGCAAAGTTAAAAGTTCCATTGTGCTTCTAGAAATGGTTTGACTTTAACGGAAACAGGGAAATCCGCAGTTTACCAAAGGTCTGTCGTGCGAGTGTAGTCTGTTACCGCCCCTTGTTACTCTATGGAAAGATAAATACCAGGTGCTTATCAGCTAAAGGGACCAACTTGGACAAAATATGGCAGGGCCCAGCGTCTTTGGGATATCATCTGCTTTATGGGACTTAAAACATAAATAGGTTAGTACAACACATTTTATGGTTCAGATAATACTATAATCATGCAAGCCAGGTGAACCGGATACGAAGTTTTATGGCGCTTTAGGAATTGCATTTGCATTGAGAGCGCCAATCGGCCAGTTGTTATCACACGTTAAACGAACGAAAATACTGATCGTGTAAACACAGATAGGAAATTAACGGTAACTCCCAGCTCTAGTAGCCACACCTTTGTCCATCATGAATGAACAATAGTCTCAATTGTGCAAGTAAAAAAAAAGTTTTGACGTTTTGTTTTCCTGAAAAATTAGAAAATTTGGTAGAACGGCCCACTTTCACCAAATTCGCAAAGAAAAAGAAAATACATAAAACTGCTCCACTGGACTCCAAACTATGACATTTATTATCAACTGCCCAATCCTAAACAGATTTTAATTAGACATCCACAGAACATCGCAATAACCCTTAATTTTTGGTGACCAATTTTGCGAAGATCAAAATTGTCATCTACCAAGACATTGTAGCGTATTGAACGAACTCTTAAGATGTATGTAGATTACCAATCACACAATTCTAATACATGATGCCTGAACTTTAAACACAATGTTACACCAGGTCAAGAATAAGCTCATTCTACACAGAATTCATAAAAATGCACTTGATGGAAAAATACACTCTATTTCTTGAGGTCTAAAAAAAAACTGACCCCAAACATTTTGATCTAGATCTTTTCAAAATCTATGTTTGATGTACATCATCTACGATTTGTCCACCACGCAGGGGATGACACGAGACAAGTCAATGAAAAGCGAAAAAATAATCGTAAACAATCAAACAAGGAAATGGTCAACTTTCCGGACATGCTTGTGAAAATAAACTATTTCGCTATTGTGTGGACATATTAAATTTATGAGCACGAGTTAGCATAATGCATGGAACCTTACGGCTGTATAAATTTTTATCGCTATATAGTACTACTAGAATTTTGCGGGTCTCGGCTTTCGCGATCGCTTTATTCAAAGAATATAAGGGTGGGCCGACCCCATGGACTTTGACCATGCCAATGACCTTTGGACCTCATCAACATAATGCGGGATTGCATGGTGCACCTTGACAAGTTGGTTCCAAGTGAACTTCAAGTTTTCAATTAGGTCAATTTACCTTTTTAACCCATTTTAAATGACCTCACAATGACCGTGGACCTTCAACATGACCTGTGACCCCATCAACGTCTGAGGGATCCCATTGTGCACCTATTGACAGAAAAGTTTGGTTCCAATTGAAGTCAACTTTCAATTGAGTCCATTTTAAAAAAACTTAACAATTTAGTGACACACACACATACACCCAACATTAACACGCAACAACGGGACTTTGCTAAGTGGGGTCCTGCCAGTATAGCTGGCGGCCCACAAACATTACACAGACAAGGACCAAAACAAAAAGGTCGGTCTTGATTCTTTGCCTTCAAACCCAAAGTACGATTGATCTGTTGTTTATCCTTTTTTTTTAACTCGATATCCTATATGCTCAGGGAATTTATCTTTTGAATGCATTTTTTTTGCCTTTTTTTAGTGTCAATTTTTACAAGAAAGTCCACCACACCATGAATTACATCTCAAAAGGAAAGCTGGTTGAACTTAGGAAATGAACAGAAGAAAGTTTCGATTTTTATCTGTCTCATTATTAAAGCTGGGCGGCTTAAAAACTGTCAAGATTTATGTATTTCTGTATTTTCAATAACACCCAAAAACCACCCAATGCATTATTATAAATGCATGACGTCATTTCGGTATCACCGATCACGTAATCACAGTGCAAAAAGGTAAAAACATGTACATATCGACATTGTCTAAAAATATGCCGCCATTCTGTATGTATTAACATTTATTTGCAATGAAGAAGAGACTGAAGCCGAGAAAGTTTTGGTAATGGTGATATGTACTATGGCGATTATATTGTGAAACCACCTCTAGACTTACAGGTAGTAGGGGTGTGTGACCCGCGGCCAGCCGTCAGTGGACGAGGGGTGTGTGGTGAGTGTGTATTCATGAGTGGCAAACCATGAACACCACAGCTATGAAAAGGTATTTCTGTGGCCTTTCATGATTCTTTTGTACACTTAAAGACATATGATGTGATTATCCGAAAGAGTCAAAAATACTGACAGTACAGGAAATAGCTTAAAGTGGAGTTACCTACGTCTGTAGAATGCTCACTAAGGTACCTTTTCAAATGAAGACAATTGGAGAAAAGGAAAGAAGAAAAAAGGCCAGTGGTACAAAGATATGACACTCCATTCAATTATGTGTTGTAGAAGAGTCCGTACGGACAGTAATGATTAAAATCGTCCCCATTTTTGTCTTATTAGGTGGTTTGGGTCCTATCATTTGCAGGGAATTTAGGATACTATCCTTGTTACAAACATGCACACATCTGATTTTTGATAAATTTTTTGATTTTCTGATTTCGCAAATCACTGATTAGTGCCTTTAATATGTGCAAATACACTTTATTAATGTGTATGAAGTTTCGTAGATGTTGCTTATTCATATGAATTATAGTTTATTTGACTGGTGGCGGGTCATGAACTGGTCAGTTGCTGCGCATTCGTATTTCACTCTGCCCTGGCCATGCTGCTTGTATGGCTAAGCAAACTATCCATTCACGATTCACCAACGTTTTTTATAATTGATTGTACACATTTTAGAGCTAGCAAATTATTCTAAAATCATTCAAAAACGGGGGGAAAGGAAGAAGAAAGAAACGAGCGGTTCCGCAGAAAATGCTACAATTATGTTGGAGGTTGTATCATAGATTGAACGGCAAAATTTACGTTGGTTAAAACGGGCCCGGTGTAGAAGCGCTTTACATGCGGATGATAACATGAACCACCCGGTGTGGGGATTTACCCTTGATTAAATGGTCAGTGTTTGTGCGAATACTTTCATTTCAAGAATATTTATGAAATCATTTCAGGGCCAAGATTCTTGTAATAAATGATTTGGTCGAAAATCCCCCAAGGACTGAGAAAAACACGAGTTATGCACGGTCAGACCACGCCACAAGATAGTGAGCTACGTTATCCGGGTTGTATTGTCTGTTGTGCAGAACAAATGGCGTGAATCGTGACAGGCGCGGGTATCCGACATAATGCGTACGTAGTTGTGAGGGGGTGAGGTGAGAAAAAAATCCATTTCGCTTTGTGAATAAAGCTTAAATGTAACACATACATTTGCCGTGATGGACAACAAATCACCAATAGCTCTGAGTGCAAAAAAAAAGTCCTGAGAGAAAAATGAAGCATATTTAAATGTTCAAATGAGACATAAACGTTTAAACTTACGTAAATCTGCTTATATGTTGGTCAAATATGATCCCGCAAAAATACCGGATTGCCGTTGCCGTTGACATGTCAGGTTTTTGACAAGCAAGCTTCAGTCCCCCCTACATCAGTCAGCGAGAAGCGATTCAGCCCCAAACTTGAGACTAGAATACCTAAAGGTATTCTAGTCTCTAGCCCAAAACCGACATCACCAGTCAACAACTGTTCAAAATGCTTGCACTTACGCTGTGTATGCATCACACCCACGGTATCCCCGGGTACGTATCACCTTAGTTGTCCTCGCCGTGGTATTTCCTTCCGGGAAATAACCCTGCTACTCTTCGCTATCCCCGTGTACTTTCCGCCGATGATATCCCAATTCTATTCTCATCTGCATATTTTTTGGACTCGGGCTTGTACTTTCACTGATTTTGGTTGAATATTAAAGATCTAACGAAACTGATTTCCGAACAAGATGTGCGTGCGTTTATTAGTATGTATGACCCCCGACATGATTTATTGAACTGATCGTTAATGACGTCACAAGGCATCGCGCCCAATTTGAAGAATTTCATTTTTTGTTTTATAGGGGGTCTAGGAAAATAATCTTTCAGTGGAATTGTGTGACTAACCTGTACCAGTTTGGAAATAAACGTTATGTTTTCTCGTTGTATTTTATATCAAAAGGTTTCTATTGATATATAATATAAGTCATGGTGTTTGGGACTTAAACTTCTGATAATGAAAAAATCTTAAACACATGGGGTGAAAAGTAATGTGATGAATGTGAATGTTAAAGCCTATGCACATGGGAATCTGAGACAGCTCATTTTCCTACTTTTAGAAGCAGATTCAAAGTGGAATCATCGGAAGGCTTCCCGTTACATACAAAATTCTATGCAATAGTTCTTGCTGAACCTCAAGGGCGTGACCAATATATGTAATTTGATATAGAAGTGCCACATATAGGATTTACTTCCTAGATCAGGTCCCAATACACCGGGACCTGCTGTCACTGCTAGGTTTGAATTCCCCACACTATAAGCCTGGTGATTTGTTTGGACCGATTGTCTAAGTTTAATATATATTCAGCCAGGAACCTAGCCACTTTGCACAATTATAACCAAAAAAATACCTACCATTGCTCTTATATTAACTCCCTACAAAAAATACAACTTTGTAATAAAAGGAGCTCCTTAAAAATGAGAAGGAGCAACTATAATGGAAGTTCTTCCTACACTACCAGTTTTCACTGGATGCCTCAATGCTGGGATACAAGGTGATTCAAAATACTCCAAGCTTAGCAATTATGCGCTAAGAAGACACTCGGTAATATCCCTTTTGTATGCAAAACCACGCCTCTCTCGGTTAACTAAGGTGATGTAATGTTCTCTTCTTACTCGTCTTCTTCCTGACCCTACAGCAAAATAGTGATCCCCAACCAATACTTGATCTGTTGTTCACATGGAAACAATCAGGTCAGAGCGTGGTACCAATAACTGAGGGTTCAATATTAGGTAACCAACCAGATTCTTAATTGAGTGTGCATACTATTTAGGTAGGTACTCCCTATGCACCTACAAGTCCCACTGAACTGATACCGCAGGGACTGACTTTTAGGGAGAGTGAGGGATACCTCCCCTACAGCTACTCCTAAGCACTTTAGAAGAGTGAATTGAAGCTCCCCTTGGGAATCTGCCTTCCCTGGTTGCAGTGGTAAATGCCATGGGCCGCTCCCCTCAAAACTCTCCTGGATAGTTATTTTAAAAGTCAGGCCCTGATACCGATTGTAACGATACATGCAATCCCATAGAGCGGTGCCCCACAGTATGACACATTGCATTTGGGTTCATTCCATCCGTGTAATTTTGCATTAACCCTCGTCTACTGTCAAGACTTCAATGACGGACTATATCTTACTGAATTAAAGCTCTATAATCCCTCATTTAATTCTGACCCTAGGACCAGTTATGTATACCAATCTTAAATAGAGAAATATCCATGTTTTTGTCCCTCTAGTTTCATCCAAAGAGATTTGGCTGTGTAGAAATAGCCTCTGGTACAAGGTCAAGAGTCGTAGATCATAGCATTCAGGTTGTATATGTAAAGCTCTTCACTGAACTGACTACGGTGAAGGGCACAATGAATGCTTGAAGTGCTTCAGCTTTAGAAGGACCAGTATCAGTCTAACTGCAATGGAGTGCTTGTCTTCGAGTTGCGTTGTACTTCATATCGGTAATTTTCTCAGTGTTCATAGGTGATATAAAGAACTATTTTGAGTGGTTAAGGCAATTAATTTAATGTATTAAATATTTTGACATTTTAGCCTAATTAAAGTGTACTAACAAGCTAAATTTATTAATTAAGCTATGTGTTTTAAAAGATGTTTTGCGGTCTGAAAGAAATAAAATCTACGGCAATAGGATTGAATTATAGCAGAATTAACTAATAAATGTTTGCAGAAATCTATGTGCTTATCTTCCACTGCGGTAAATAGTTATATAATATTGAATGGCTGTTGGTTGATGCAAGAATAAATTGCAAGAACTAGGAAAATATTGTAAATATTTTCTCGCGGAGTGCAAATACTATTCTGTATCATAACAAAAAAAAGTACATTCAATATGATGATTAATTATTATTAAACAACGGTGACTCAAACCAAACATTGCGCTTGCAGTCAAAACTGGGCTACTACAATTAAAAAATCATATGTGATCGCATCCAGGGACTTTTAACCAAAATGGACAATACAAGTTTAGCCTGGTTCATGGTGCTCTACCAACGTCGTTTATTGTCAAAACGTCTCTGTATAAATAATGTCATCATATAAGGAGCAGAGATGCCAATGGGAGGTGGAAAAAAATCTGAAAAATGCGACCGGACGGGGAGCGAAGCGACCGAAGTATCGCCCCTAACGGGCCCGGGGGTCGGGGCACGCTTCTTATTTTAAAAGGGACCACTATCAGTGATTGAAAAATTATGTGAAATTGAAAATATTGCAGGAATAGCTTCAAAGTGAAGAAGAAGGTATGTAGAATTCTCATAAGTACCTTTTCAGCTGTAGAATACGAAAGAAAAGGAAGAAAAAGGCAGGTTTCCAAAGATAACGATAACTCCATTCAATTACGTGTTGTAGTAGTGTCCGTGCGGACAGTAGTAATGACTAAAATCTCCAGATTATTGTCCTTATTAGGTTTGCTTTGGTCTTATAATTTGCAGGGTATGTAGGATACTTGTTACTGTTACGAACATGCTAAAATATGATTTTTGATGATTTTTCGATTTGCTGATTTAGGCAAATCACCGATAGTGTCTTGAAGGGGCCCATGTGGGGTCCAGGGGCAACGCCCCGGTGGGGGTCGAGGGGGCGGAAAGCCCCTCGAAGCAGAGGGGTTTTGCACATGGAGAGCTACAGGAAAGCGACCATTTCTGAGAGGTAAATATATCATTTCCAAAAGAGTTTAAAATTAACTTAAATGTGACTCCAAATAATCTCACCTATAGTCATGCTTGTTTGATTCAATTCAACTTTAAGGTATTTAAAAGGCCAAAGGGCAAAAACATAATGATTATTGATACAAGAAACACGCTTTGGGCTTTCCTTGGCAGTTCATTTCCTTGGGATCAAGTAATAGCTACTACGCAGTTGCAACCATGCAATCAGCCTTCAAAAATTGAAGCAATGGATCAAAATTTGAAGATTGCCGTCACTTAAAACAATGTTTACAAACCTACCCAATGAAGTTGTCTTCCTATGTATGTAAAACTGCAAGTTATCGCCTTTTCTTTGACTAACGCTATTGAAACGTGTCCTTTATTTCTCGATGTCTTTTAAAGTGTTTCCAAGGCTGTTAAATGCAATTGCAGGTTCATTTGTGCGTCGCGGTTATTTTTACGATTAAAGCAAAGCTTGACATGCAGGGTGCATTCTTTGAATGGATGCTAGTCTATTGTACAAATCGCGATTTGTACGCCAAACCTATTTAATATACCGATGTTCCAATGTACTTTTGAATGCATCAGAGTCTGAGAGACAAGATATGATAAACAAGAATTCTGTTTAAAAATCTCAATCTACGACCAAACAAAAAATCGGGAAAAAGGAGAAAAAGTAAAAAAAATTGAAAAATATAGAAAAATCGGGATTTTAATCCAAGAACATGTAAAAAATTCGGGGGAGTTCCGATTAAATCGGAAGATTGGCATATCGTCTGAAGGAGAAGAGCATATCCCCCCTAAAACATTTGGAGAGAATCACTCTATTAAACACCTAATTTGAGGTCTCCAATTCCACGCCTGGGCCTATGTTGCATGATTCCACTAGCGATTCAATAAAGTTCAATCTCAGGCAGAAGACCTTGTCAGTGTGGCAGTCTTTTTCCACATTTTCAAACTTTGATAGGAGTTTTTTAGAGGAAGGTGAAAAACCACAAAGAATGTAATCACGGCTGTACAAGTTTGTTTGACCACTCGGGAAGCAAGTATATTTTAACGGGAAAAGGAATTACAATGATATTCCAAGGTCCCAGTCGCACCCATGTAGGAATGAACCCTTAACAAGGCGAAGAAAAACTTAATACTTGCAGTTTGTAGGACCAAAATAAGAACATTTACAGTGATGAATTTAAAGTTAAATGGATCAAACTTTGTTACTCTGTCATTTTTGATATTTTATTGATTTTTTAGTTTTTTTCTCAAAATATCCAAAGTTTCAATTGAGTTGGATTTGCTGTTTCTGATTTTGTATGCAATTGGGAGGAGTCATTATTTACACAAGAAGGGGAATGGAGGATTGGATTGAGGGGAGAAGGATTGGACAAAATTGGTGAGCGAGAGGAGGAACATGGAAATTTTCATCAAAGGGAGAGGGGGAAAAACCTGACTGAATGGAGAATTTTTTCATAGAAGACTGTGAAATTCTTTGTGGGTATGCCATACTTTCACCGACAAGTTTTCTTCTTTCATTCCCCACCTACAGGTTGTAAAAAAGAATGACCACTCCCTTACATGTAGTACATCAGTCTCACAGGAGAGAGAATGTTTATAAGCTTAGGCAGGAAGGATACAGATACCAAATGAAATGTTTTTGATTTGATTCTTCCAACAAAAACAATAAACTTAACAAGCCATTAGTTATTTTGTGAAGGTTTTAAAGATTCTAAAAACTTTATTTCCAATTAGATTGAGTTGCTACAGCAAGCCACAGGAAATAACTCATGCCTCAGTGAAAATTAAGAGCAAATATGAGCAGGGGTCAAAGATTTCCTACAACACTATGGCGGCATGGCTGGCATTCTCAAAAGTCTAACTTTAGACCTGGATTTACACCAGGATAGACCTTTAGACCTGGATTTACACAAGGATAGACTTTAGACCTGGATTTACACAAGGATAGACTTTTAGACGGATTTACACCAGGATAGACTTTAGACCTGGATTTACACAAGGAAGACTTTAGACCTGGAGTTACACCAGGATGACTTTGACCTGGATTTACACCAGGATTAGATCTGTAGACCGGATTTACACCAGGATAGACTTTAGACCTGGATTTTAAACAGGATAGGACTTAGACCGTTTACACCAGGATAGACTTTAGACCTGGATTTACACCCAGGATAGACTTTAGACCTGGAGTTACACCAGATAGACTTTAGACCTGGATTTACACCAGGCTAGACTTTTTTCGACCTGGAGTTAACCAGGATAGCCTTTAGACCTGGATTACACAGGATTAGATTCTTAATGAAATGGGAACTGAGAGTCTTAATAGTGAGAATATTCCTCACGTCTTTTTATGGGGTATTCCAACCCTATGCACGACAAATGTCTCACCTATTATCACACGTCAGCATATATTGAAATTTGAAAGATAAAACGATCCATTCATGAAGATCTAACCTGGTGGGTTTTTTAAAGTTGATCCCTTCTCAGAATACCAGCCTGTGATTTACATACTGCAGTGGGTTAAACTTTTCTGACCATTAAAACACCCCTTTGGATTGACTGAAGCAGTCTCGGACAGCATGTGTCGTATGCTTAGTGGTTTGCCGAGGATGGGGACAAAAGGTCACATGAGGTCACCCAACATGCGGAACACTACTCGAGGAGCATAGCAGCAAAGGGTAATGAAAACTGAGTGACATATGTGGATACACCAAGAAAATTTATAATTTTGACCTTTTTGGTCCACAAGAGGTCACCAAGGTATATGAGGTCAACAAAGGTGGACAACCCAAGGACCACTGATCCAAGAAAATATATCGATATATGGGATACACCAAAACAATATTATAATTCTTTAACCATTTTGGGGCAGGACCTGTAGCTGGCATTTGACCCCATTCATGGAGGGAAACTGTGGGGCACTACCCAAGGACCATTACACGCAAGTGGCATGAAAATGGTGCATGTAGGTGGAAACAGTGGACAAATTATTTTTGTGTCATCTGCAAGACGGCACATAGTTATAGGGGTTTCTTTGTGTGTTGCCTACACATAGGGGTTGCTTTGGTAGTGTGTGTCTGTATGAATGAAGTGAAAAAAACAAGTAGTTATTTTGACAACGTATTGATATTTGGAAAAGTATCCCCAATTTGCTTTTCTGTCAACTGCACTTCCAGGTTTCTGTCTTTCTAGCCTTGCAAGAAGGGAGTGAATGACAAGCTTACTGTGTCCCTTTAAAGGATGAACCGTACCAGAACATTATACAATATTATGCTATATACCGAGAGGCTTTCATGGAAAAACAGATTATACTAACCACAAAAAGACAAGTAAAAAAAAATTGCCTGATCGTGTGCATTTGGGATTCGCGGCTAGTGTATATGGGATATGTAATATGTTTATGCGAGTTTTGTTATACGACGGCACAGTAGCAATAACAACTTCCACTGTGACGCTTCATAATGGGTAGTCCTATGGCATGTGTGGCGCAAACGTGCCGGCCGTTTCTTTTAGCATAACATGTTATAAACTACCGCCAATTTTTAAATAGTGCAAAGGGCAGACTAGATGTTTTTTAATCATTTTAAGGTCTATATAATTCCATTTTTTGAGGAAATCACTCGATATATAATCAACAATTATTTATAAAGGATATTTATTAATTTTTATTCGTGTCCAGTTCTACTTTAATTGCCTACACAGTTAACTTGATAATATCACCTCATTTTCAAAACTACAGAATGCTTCCCGAATTCTTATCATTTAATCAGTTGCTCAACATCAAGGCCCTATACCAGTGATCAAATTACAAACATTTATCACTGAAGTAATGTTCATTAAATCGTGGCATGCAATGCATGGGGGTCACTCAAAAAGCAATAATGTAACTTGTGAATGATAGATTGAAGTTAACCAGAAGTACAGATACCTGCACTGAAAAGTGCAACGAGAGATTTTGAGGCACCCAAATATTGGATCATAATATGTATCATAATAGTAATTTCATATATAGATTAGACACTTAATCGACTTCTTACCTGTGTTATGCTTACGAAATGTCTTAAAAGAGAACAAAAAGGCGGATTTGGGATTTGCTTATATTTTCAATGTTAAAACAGGCCGAATTTCGTATTGGCTCCTAGACGTACATTAGGAAATTTCACAATTTTTGTACCAAAGAACACTTCTCAGAATCCTTTCAGAGAGGGGGATATTTTGATGGAAAGAGTTTCATCAGGGCAAAATCGAACTTTCAATTTTGTGGAAACTATATGTGACACTCTCTCGTTGCCACTTTAATCAGCGACCAAATTGGTTAGCCCATGGAGCGTAATTGCTCTTTACAGAGTTGTTATTCACCGTGAATGTAAGAGAGCAGTGCATTGTGGAAACTAAAGTAGGTCTAAACAAAACTTCTTTACATAATTGTGTGCACAACATTTTGTCTTTGTCAAAACAGAATAAACCCTAATTTTTGAGGGCTTCACATGTTTAAATTATTTTTAGCTCTTTCTGTCTTTTTAAGATTAATTTTAGTGCAGAAAAGAAAAAGGTAATATCTTAAAAATTCAAATTTTAAAAGAAATTAATTGATGCATGCTCGTATCAAAAAAGGCAAGAGTTCCATATTACCCTTGAAGTTCTACATGTAAACAGCTTCTTTTTTATTGTGCCTTAGTGTTGTTAGGGTATTTGGTTAGCGTAGGACATAAAAAAAAAAGAAATTGTTCTTGGATAATTTTGAAGGGTCGGTAACATCTGGAACTCTTTCCTAAAACAAACACTAACTTGCACCTAGCTACCAGCTAGCTTCAACACCATGGATAATTGACTATGTGATAGAGTATCGGAAACCCCGGGTTCTTTAATACTCCTAATTTTCAATGCTGCACAGGGAGAAGGACAAATGAAGGATTTAAATGCTTCTTAACAGCTCACCTTTATTAGACAATCTAATGAGTTCTTGTATATATGTTGTGTTACTCCTTTCTGCCTTAGAAGATGTTCTCTTAAGTTCTGTTGATTCATTAGCCTTGTTTTCACAACATCTATAGGATTAGAAGATATAGCTCCTGCTAGACCCGCAACAAAGCTAGCTCTGTAATTCAAAATTAAATTAAATAACAAGATACAAAATAAAAACCAGTGTTAATTCAAAGCCTTTATACATTTTAAGCTTTTGGTACGACTTTAAACAACACTGCAAGTGTGTTGACATTAAAATTGGCCATTGCTTTTTAAGGAAATATGTCAAGATTTTGTCAAGCCCAGTTTGACTTAAAATTCTAAAATTATAGTACATACATCACGAATTCCCCAAAAAAATAATACAATTTGATTGTAAAATTAAACAAAATAGAGAGGCCATTTTAATTTTTGATTTTGACATACGAAGAAGATAATACGGGCGGATTTGTCGCCACGGCATTCATTGATCAAAAGCGCCAACTCGGACGTCAAAGGATGACCAAAAAAATCGTGTTGCCTCGAAAAATTGCTATTGCTGACACTGTACATATGTGGATTAATGAAAGTAATTAATAAAATTAGAAAAAAAAAGTTACAGAATGACAGTTTGTTATTCGTTGTGTTTAATATTATTGAAGTGGCAACGCTGCGCTATGATGGTCACAACGACGTAAATATGGATGGTCATCACTTTGACGTAACCATTTGCATGCGATGTGATTTGCGGAATCGTTTTCGAGCGTAAAGCTATTGGGCGGGACAATTAAAAAGGGCAAAATACTCAAAAACAAATGTGGACCAATTTAAACTTATGTGTTTTATATGAATCTACGGTACTTAAGCTTTCCATACCATACCCAAAATTTTCCCAAATTATCAAATATGACATATTTCCTTTAACAAATAGCAATGTGCGTTAACCCAGGTGATAACTATGATGTCATCGTACCAAACTTGCACTAAAGAATTATTTTTGGTTGCCTAGAATGGCAAGCTACTCTTTCATACTTGTAAACAAGTGGACCAGATTGCCGTATTATTTAGAGAATAAAGGTATTGTTTTCAGCCTCTGCTGTGTATCTATTGTGTTATACACCCACGGGCGACAGCATTATTTTAAGTAGAACGACGAGGCACAGCCGAGTTGTTTTACGCTAAAATAGTGCTGTCGTTTGTGTGATATATGACACGATAGATATACGGCAGAGGCTAAAAACAATTCTTTTATTCACACCTTATTAAAAATAGGAAGGTATTAGTAGTTAATATATTCCCGGGAATATATTACAAAAATTATGGTAAACTTTATGCAACAAACTATCCCAGCTGTTACTCTGTGCCTTCGATTGGCCCGAGAGGTGCGTATGTATATTGCATTGATACGTTCTCGCTGTACCGTGTGATATTGTCTCATATCATACGGCTAAGAACCAATTAAATTGCGTAAACAATTCCAATTGTTTAAGAATTATTAATATTGTTTTGCACCACTTGCATTCCTTAAGGTTTGAAAAAAACACAATTTGACCATAACAATACACCACATTAATTTTTAAAAAAAATCAAGCAATGTTTCAAATTTTATTCTAAAATGGAATAAATTAAAAAGACAGTGATTTTACAAAACAGTTCAGCCTGGCTGAAAAGCTATACAAGTTGCAGTTGGTGTGAAATTGATCACTTGGCTGTTAAATTCATAGGCGGGTATTCTCAAAGGGAGTCTAACTTTAAACCCAGGTTTAAACCAGGGTTAGTCCTCCATGAGTGGACCTTTTTCCTTTCAGAATACTCCCAATTTTCAATGCTGCATCAGGGAGAAGGACAAAAAAGGATTTAAAATGCCTCTTAACAGCTCACCTTTATTAGACAATCTTAATGAGTTCTTGTTATATATGTGTGTTACTCCTTTCTGCCTTAGAAGATGTTCTCTTAAGTTCGGTTGATTCATTAGCCTTGTTTTCACAACATCTTTATAGTTATAAGATAGCTTCCTGCTATGACCGCAACAAGCTAGCTCTGTAATTCAAAATTAAATAATACAATATACAAAAATAAAAACAGTGTTACTTCAAAGCCTTTATACATTTTAAGCTTTTGTTTACCGACTTTTAAACATCAAGTGTGTTGGCCATTAAATTGGCATATTGCTTTTTTAAAGGAAATATGTCAAATTGTTGCCAAGCTCAGTTTGACTTACATCCATAAAATATATGTACACTACATCATAATTCCCAAAAAAATATACAATTTGATGTAAAAATTTACAAAAGAGGCATTTTAATTTTTCTTTTTTGACATACGCATAAAACGGGCGGATTTTTCGCCACTGCTTCATTGTTCAAAAGCGCACTCGTGACGTCAAAGTGATGACCAAAACATCGTGTTGACCGAATTGCTATTGCTGACACTGTAATCTTGATGGAATTACTGAAAGTAATAATAAAATGTAAAAAAAATCAGTTACAGAATGACATTTTTTTTCATTTCGTTGTGTTTAATTATTATTGAAGTGGCAACACTGCGATATTATGGTCACAACGACGTAAATTATGGATGGTCATCACTTTGACTTCACCATTTGCCTGCGTTGTGGATTTGTCGGAATCGTTTTCGATTAAGCTATTGGGCGGGAAATTAAAAGGGCAAAATCCTCAACAAATGTGGACTTTTTTCAACTTATTTTTGATTTATATGTAAATCCTAACGGTACTTAATCTTTCCATCCATACCGAAATTTTCCAACTATTCAAATCAGACCATTATCATTTAACAAATGCAATGTCTTAACCCTAGGGATAACTATGAAGTCCTCGTACCAAACTTGCACTAAAGAATTATTTTACTGGTTTGCCTAGAAATTGCAAAGCCTACTCTTCCATAATTGTAAACAAGTGGACCAGATGCTTATTATTTAGATAATAAGGTTTGTTTTCAGCCCTCTGCTGTGTATCTATTGTGTTATACACCCAACGGGCGCACATTATTTTAAGTACAACGACGGCACAGCCGATGGTTTTAAAACGCTACAATAGTACTGACGCCTGTGTGATATATGACACGATAGATATACGGCAGAGGCTAACAACAATTCTTTGATCAGCACCTTATTAAAATAGGAAGGTATTAGAGTTCTATATTCCCGGAATATATTACCAAATTATGGTAAACTTTATGTCAACAAACTATCCCTCTGTTACTCTGTGCCTAAATCGATTGGCCCGAGAGGTGCGTATGTATATTGCATTGATACGTTCTCCTGTACCGTGTGATAATTGTCTCATATCATCGGCTATGAACCAATTAAATTGTTCGTAAACAATTCAATTGTTTAGAATTATTAATATTGTTTTTGCACCACTCTGCATTCCTTTGGGTTGACAAAAAAACAATTGAACCATAAACAATACACCCATTATTTACAAAAAAAATCAAGCATGGTTTCAAATTTTATTTTAAATGGAATAAATTAAAAAGACAGGTGATTTTACAAAACATTTCAGCGCAAAGCTATACAAGTTGCAGTTGGTGTGAAAGTTCACCTTGCATGTTAATTCATGGGCGTATTCTCAAAGGGGAGTCTAACTTTAGACCCATGTTTAAACCAGGTTAGTCCTCCAGATGGACTTTTTCCTTCAGAATACTGTGCAAAGTTAAATGTAATGGCGAGAAAATTTCTGATGGGTCAAATGGCCCATCCATGAAATTTTGCTCACCCATTAGAGCCACACTTTTAGAGTATGTTGGAAAGAAAAAGTCCACTCATGGTAGTACTAACCCGACTTAAATCTAGGTCTAAAGTAGGCTCCCTTGAGATAACAGCCATAGCCTCGTGCAGAGTTCAATTCCGCCCAAATTAAATTCCTGCTAATGTGCTGGTATTACAAGCATGCAAGAACCAAGTTTGGTTTTCCGATGCTTAATTGTCTGTGGGTTTTAAAACCTTAATTAAAAAGCAAATGTTTTAAGTCACCATGCCTTTCACTGGAATGACTCAGCCCCATTATTGTAATTTTCAGACCCAGTAATCTGGTTTCCTGTTCCCTAATGCAATGATATGCTTCATAGCATTAAATAACAGAAAACTTTAATTCTGTCTTCACGATGATGCTGTACAACTTGTGCTATTATAAGAAAGTAATCCAAATTACCGTAACAAAATTAGCTTTTTTGTACCAGGCTTTTTATTAGCTGTGTGCCAGACGATTTTTACCCCATGGTCCCCGACATATTGTCACCCATGGGACATAAAACAAGAGCACATGTTGCTAAGCTTTCATAAGAAAAGTGTGTTGAGCTTGAGTGGAGTTAGTGGTTTGATTTTTGTGCTTGTTAAAGCATAACAGCACATTTTTTTGTTAGATTATCCAATTTTCAAACTTTTTGCACAGTTTATGTTGGTAATATTGTCGAGGAAACTACACCTGCGACGAGAATGCCCTTTTTAAAAAATAGGTATTTATATAAAAAAGGGCGATTTTGTATTGAAATTGGGATCTCTAGATTGTACTTTCTCAGCTCTGTACAGAATTTTGATTAGTATGGGTCTCCCTGCACTAGTACAGATGACACAAAAAATAAAAAAAATAAAAAAAATTTTACTTTTTTAAAGTATATTATTTAAAAAGAAACAACTTAAAAAAAAAAAAAAAAGTAGGTGTTTTTTTTTTGCCGCAAAAAGGGTAGGCCTATATGTAATTATGGCACATAAAGGTGCAATTTAGACTTTGAAGTAACAATGATCATGGTAGGGTTAAGATTTAAATTAAGCAGAATACAAGATGATCTCCGAGGGATCCTGGGCCTGAATTTGCTCACAACTTCAATCCTCACATTGTTTTTCCTCTTTAAGAATGTTGAAATTTCAGCTTTTTTGTTTCATTAGTTTTTTAAATTCCCATGAATAGGGTTTTCACAATATTGCTCAAAAGATGTATCAGTATGTCAAATAAAATCTTCTACATTCGATTGACGACACTCTGAAAAATACCTCGTCACTTTTGGACTGAAATGTTGGTCTACGAGGTTTTTCTGGTCAAATTTGACCTGGAAAATCTTTAAATTTGACCATCCTCTTGTCAACTTGCCAAATTGTTTTGAATAGAAACTGCGTAAGATCATATTTAACAATGCATTTTTTAAAATTGGTTATTAAAAAGGGGAGCATAAAAGTGAAAAATGTCAAAATACAAAAGCCTTCACAGCGCATTTTTGCGGTCTGCTATCCTGTTATTTTGTAAATGGTGACAAGGGTCACATGAGGACACAACGCCTGGGACACTATTCACAATTGATCGAAGTGATCATGAAAATCGTCGACATATGTGGATACACCAAGCAATTTTATAATCTGACCAATTTAACGGTCACGTGAGGTACCAACATGTGGGACACTACCCAAGGGTCATTCTAATCCTTAGTGTCATATAAATCGATCAACATATGTGGATACACCATGCAATTTTATAATTCTCTGACCAATGTAAAGGTCACGTGAGGTCACCAACATGTGGGACACTACCCAAGGGCACCACGTATCTAAGTGTCATGAAATCGATCCAACATGTGGTAGACCAAGCCCTATTATATTTCTGACCATTTTCAGGTCACATGAGGTGATGAAAGGTCCATTGAGGTCACCAACATGTGGTACACTAACCAAGGGTCATTATATCTTAGTGGGCATAGAAATCGATTACTAGTGGATACACCAAGCGAAAATTTAAATTCTTACCATTTTCAGTCACACTAGGTTCACCAACATGTGGGACCCTAACCAAGGGTCATTATAGCTTAGTGTCCATAGAAAATCGATCAACATATTTGGATACCCCAAGCATTTTATAATTCTGATCATTTAAGTCACCTGAGGTCACCAACATGTAGGACACTACCCAGGGGGAATTTATTTAAGTGTCATATAAATCGATAGACATATGTGGATATACCAACAATTTTATAATTCTTGGACCATTTAATTGTCCACACGGGTTACATGGGTCAGCAACATTTATGATCGACATATGTGGATAGAACCGCAATTATAATTCCTGACCATTTTAAGGCACATGAGGTCACAAAGGGTACATGAGGTCACCAACATGTGGGACACGACCCAAGGGCCAACCTGTATCTGTGTCATGAAAATGATCGACATTATGATACACCAAGCAATTTTATAATTCCTGACGCATTTTAAGGTCGCATGAGGTCACAAAGGTCACATGTAGGTCATCAAAATGTGGGACGCTACCCAAGGGGGCCACTGTACTAATGTCATGAAATCGATAATCATATTGGGAATACCCAGGCCCAATTTTCTAATTCTGATCAATTTAAGGTCACATGGAGGTCACCAACATGTGGGACACTACCCAGGGTCATTCTATCTAGTGTCAAGAAATCGTGAGTCAACATATGTGGATCACCAAGCAATTTTAGACTTCGGAGCAATTAAGGTCACATTAGGTCACCCAGCATGTGGGACACTACGCAAGGGTCTCTATCTAGTGTCATAAATCGATCGACCGAAAGGCCCTTATGTGGATACACCAATAATTTTAAAATTCTGACCCCTTTAAGGGTTCCATGAGGTCACAGAGGTCAAAAGGTCAATGATGTCACCAACATGTGGGACACTACCCCAGGGGAGTTTTATGCTTAGTGTCATGAATCGATCGACATATATGTGGATACACCATACCATTATAAGTTCTAACCATTGGTTTGGGAAATGAATACCTTTGACCCCTACCTCGAGAAGTAGCTCTGGGCCCTACCCAAGGACCATTACATGCAATGACATAAATTGTGCTGTATGTGAAAAAGTCAGGCAATTATTAAGGGCTTAACATTTTGACCACATCAATACCAGACTCGTACATCAGGTTTTGGATCTAACATTAATGTTGGACTTCCCTTAAAATAAAATCGTGGTAGCCCTTAATTTTTTTCTTTAGTGTAGTGTGACACTTGCGAGCTAACCTTGGCCAAATTGAGGGAGGGATACAACCTCTCTCAGAGCTCTGATAAGTTATCAGAAAGAACAATATTTAAGAAGACATTTTCAATTTGTTGTCGCGTTACTATAAATTACAATTTGGATAGACTGTGGCCGAACTGATGGGTAGAAAATATTTAACCCTACAGCACCCCCCTCCCTTATTACCGTAATTGTAAAATACGGGGAATCCGTAGGTGACGTACTTAGGAAATCCTACAAAACATAACCACGGTCTTCAGAAATTAATTACGTCGTGATTTCTTCTGAGCCGTATACGGCGATATATTTATACACAAAGGCCGAGAAACCGGTTTTGTCATACACAAGTTTAAGCTAATTTTCTCTTCTGTAATTTGCCAGGCTTGAAACAGTATGGAATATATCGCGGTATTCATTAACGTCCTTGGCGGGTCTTTGAAAGGACCACGGGCCTGTAGTGTAATATGGTAAAATTAGTATTTGTAACTTGCCATGGTGGACAAGGGAGTGGGTCGCTTTTTTTGTGGGTGTCACATGTTCGTGGATTGTTTGTTCGAGAATAACTTTAAATATCATACTCAGATTGTTACAACCCCGGGTTTACACTGGACTTTTTATGAGTTTTTGTACAAGAATCCCACCACACTCCTCGAAAGGCGTTACAACTGGAATTGACAAAGCTGTCCCATAGTAACAGCTAGGCAACTCGGCTCTGCTAAATAACTCTATCCACTGGCGATTGGTTCGGTGCCATTTCCCAGGTATGCCTCGGGGTGACAAAGGTTGCCCATCCCACGCTACGTGTTTGAAATTGATAACATAGAGCTTGCATTGTATAATATTCCATCGTTCGTTTTTATTGGTTTAGCACTTATATCAACACTCATTCGGTAAATGTGCATGCTATTTTAACGTAAATAAACCAATGAAATGATGCTAAATCTTTAACATATCATGTCCATACACGAATGGTTTATCAATTCGTGGTGTTTCTTTGTGATGCTACCTACGGGGGTCACGTGTGTTCTGTACCTTGGGCAAAATTGGTGACCAAGGACCCACGCTGATGATTAGCAACAATGTCTAATGGCAAATTCCGGAACAACCATTGCCTTCAGGTAGGGATGTACCATAATCTACCAAGAACGAAATTTGTACATCTGCAAACCTAATTCACGTAAAATAGCCATGAATATAGTACCTATGAAGTGTTTAATTAATAGTGAAACAATAATAACTTCATGCAAGAACAAGGGTCCTAAATAAACATTATTTCGAATTCACCCCTTTTTCCCCTATTTATTATATTATCCTATAACTGAATTCAAACAACCCTTTATATTAAATGGTATCTTCTTCACTTTCGTAGCCCCGACCTGTTATAAACTCGAGGATTTAGAGGTGGGGCAATCAAGCCCCGGGAACATGCGTTGTCATCATGCCACCAGCCTAGGCCGAACATACCATTACAAATAAAAACCGATAAGTCGCCACAAACTCCCCCTCGAATAAAATGAACACACAACACTTACAAATAAGATAATAAATTATTCATGACAAACTCTCCTCTAAAATAAAAAAAATAATCTATTAATAAAATACAACTAAATTAAACAAACACATAGGCACAACTCCAAAATAAAACATTAATATTGCCATACTATCGCACATGCGCATGGGGAGTGGGAACCTCCCCTATCAAAACTTGGTAATGCCCCACTACCTATTCATTTTACAACGCCCTCTGCATACCTTCAAACCGACGAGCGCATACCATCCTTTAACAATGGATTTTACGTAAACGTAAATCACGTACAATGCAATCAGTGCCTGATTCTTTGCTCGTTTGTTATTCGAACGTATGTTTTATCTAGGTTTCGCTATTAAGAAATCGCGCGCTTTCGGCGGCCGCGTTCGCTACTACAACACCCATACGTTGAGTTTGACCTGAAATCTTGGGCACGGGGTTACACATGCGACAACACAAAAACAACGGGAAAATAACACCCTTCATAGCGATTTGCTTACGAAATTCGATTCAGCTTGAAGAGCACATCCCACACTTTTACACGACCATTTTGAACAAATGCTCAATCCGGGGCCACGGCGATAGGCCTAGACTTTTTCGCCCTGCTCTGCCGAATCGGTACGATTGCATTAGCTTCACTCATGAAGCTTAAACGTGGGACTAGGCGCCAATTCTTTTCCCTACGAAGGCGCCCGCGCCCAGGTCTTGTTGAAAGAGGCTGAGATTTCAGATAAAGCAGAATAAAGCTATGAAAATTGTAATGGTTTTGTATTAGCATTTGTAATAATAATAATCACTCGCTGTTCCTGACAAAGTACTCCTGGTTCTCTGGAAATTATAACGACCAGGAGCCACTTTTTAATTCAATGTTTGTCTCCTGGTCCATGTTACTTAATAAAAAGCTGTTTTGTACCTTTATATAATTTAATGTCAAAATAAAAAATGGGACTTTTGAATTGGATATTTCGGTAACCTATATTTTGTTTACAAGAAATGTAAAGAACAAAAAATATTCCAATGATAAAAGTTTGTAAAGTTTATTCAAATTCCCCTATTAGTGTTCCACAAATCCGTAGTTGGGTTGTCAGTGATGCACTTGCATCACTGTTTTGAACACCAGTACTTCCAAATTTTAAGCCATACCATGTAGTTGAAATAAATTCATTTTGTATTTTTTGGTTGCCTAATGCAAACAAACTTTTTTTAAGCCTCACTGTATTAGCTAATGATGATAAAAAATTGAATGCTGGACTATAACAGTTTAAACCCCTAAGGTATACCAGCCACTTGTATTGGTTAAACACTGGAATATATGATTTATTTAGCCAATCAGATACAAGGTAAGAAAAGCATGAAGGTTTGCACAGATTATGGGAGGTCTATTTTGATTGGTTACTCAGAGGTTATATCATGCTATATCACGTAATGAGCCAATCAGAGATACTGTAAGAAAGGTGGTAGGTAGACCTCAAGGGGTTAACCTACTGTCACAACCATTTTCTTACTCATGGTGTTACCCCTCTGGGTGTTACCCAAGAGTTCAGCTAATCCATGTGTATTCTTAGCTGTACTCAAAGGATACTCCCTTGAGCTATTTTGATGAATTACCTACACTTTTAAAAATATGGACTTTTAAAGGGACACAAGGATATTTTTGAAAGATACAAATTTCTCCAAATTTGCACCTGATTGGTTGTAGAGCACCTACAAAGGATGTTGAGGAGGGTTATTGGAGAAGGGTTAGAACTGAAAATCAAAACCTAAGTTTTGAACTTGACCACTGTCCAAATTGGCTCTATAGAGAAGCACGCTTAGATTTTCTGTCATGCATGACAAAAATACTAAATCATCTTTTCATTAAATAAAGACAGTGTTATTGACTTATTTCACTTCAAGTGTGATTTAATATATGTGGTAAGTAATTCTCAATATTGTCACAAACAAATTGGTTTTTTAAAAAAAAATAGGTGGCACATGTGTTTTGGATAATTTCTCATGTGTCACTCAAGCTATTGTCTTCTTAACAGTACCTGTTACGGATGAAGCTGTCTAACAGATATTCATGCAGTTGTGGCGCAAGCCCCCTGATCAGTTTAGTAAATTTGCATGTATACACAATACGGTTTTGGGACTGTTAACTGAATCATTATGAACGAAAATCTTGGACAAAAATGTGATTTGAGAAATAATAATTGCACTTGACCTCAGAGAGGTCACTAAAAAATCTAAACTCTTCCAACCTGTTTGAACTCTCAATCTTAACTGAAAGTGAAAGTGTAGGCTTTCTACTAGCAGGTGCCACCTGGGAGAATTTGATGTGACTATTCAAATGGTACACGACTGTTTAGTAAAAGCCAGTTACTGTTTAAAACAATTACACATGACGACTCATCCATAGTGCCTCTAACGTTGTTGACATCCCTGCCAGAATTTACAGCATATCTAAAATTGATAAAATGCTGGCAGTAATGTCAGCATCCTTGGCAGTCTGTGGCAGCCAAGGATGCCAACATTACTGGCACTGGCAGCATTTTATCAAACTTGAAAAGCATGCAGTTGTCAGCTCACAGACCATTACTATTGTATATGTGCTAATACAGACTTCCACCTTTCACTTGTCTGCTCAATATCTTACTATAAGCCTGAAGTACACTGTCTGAATCACATTCTGAATGCTTTTGAGTTGTGTCAAAAAACATACTAGATACACTGTAAATTCTGGCAGGGATGTCAACACCTTGATTTTCCGTGGCAGGAATCTCCTTTAACTTACTGTTTTACAGAATGTAAACATCCAAATTGTTTTCAAATTTGTGGAAGTGATTTCAGTAAGGGTCCATTTCATTTTGTCATTTTGCCATTTTAAGGTTCAAAACTTAATGTGTACTGTCAGGGGAGGGCGGCCAAGAAATCCCAATTTTAGACGTCGCCATTGGTTTAACACATAAAAGCGAAATCTTGACAAAAAATTGTGATTTTTTTTATATGTTGTCAAGGAATATTTCTTATTCCAAAAACCGTTGGAGTTGAAGAATCAACTCCACTGGAAGGGTTATTTCTGATTTTTTTTGGTATGAATAACGAACGAGGACGAGGTCGTATGTGGGTCGTGGGAACACTCATGACCAACCCACATCAAAGCACCCAATTTGGTTTGTGGTTTGCACTCTGTATTGCTGTAATTTCTTTGACATTTTTGGTGAGTTGCTATAATGAATGAGGCTTGGCCGCCACCGCCTGGTGTGCTGTGATGTCAAACTCCAACTTGAGATCAAACTGAGTTTAGTAATACACCAATACTTACACAAAATGTGTTCCTACTGAATCATCCATCATCTGTGTATCTATGAGCTGCTTTTTACACCAGTCATACACGGGTAATTCTACACCGGCTACGACGGCCGCTCTTTGTGCAGTTGGTACGACTCCCTGTAACAACAAGATTGAACAAGTGTGTCAAGTCTTGACTCTTCTGAATGGGATGCCCAATAAGGAGCATGGAAATTTGGGTTAGACTCAACAACGTTTATGGATTGTGCTTGATTTCAAATCCGAAATATTGCCTAGTTCGGAAAATATTGATGGTCTAATATCAATAAAGTTGGCTCTATAAGTTTAACCATACGGTATACTCTCATCCCCAAGGCAGAGTTAGGTGACTTCCGTGCAGAAATGTACCTATAACTGACCTTTGGATTCTGAATGTCATATAACATACACCAGAAACCAAAGGATCAATTTCATAGTACATTGTAGCATATGGGTTACCGAACCATGCCCTGGGAATTGAGAGTATACGAGGTATTGTTTTTGGTATTTATAAAGTAATAATACCAGTTTAAAACAATGTAAGAAATGCTGTGGCAAAAAATTTGGCTTCCAATGGGAAAACATGCTAATAAGGTTATGATTCGAACCCACAACCTTTGTCTGAAACCAAGCTTTATTATGGCAGTCCAACTCATAATTTCCATAATTCAAGTTAGGCATCCCATTTCTTCCACCCCTCCTGACTTCTCGCAACAGCGCTGCGCAATAATATCTGTCAAAAAAATAAAATGAACAAGTAAATAATGGAGAAAAAACTAAAAAAGCCATTCAGAACCATGCTTGCAGCGCCTTTTATCCCAGTGTCTCCATGTTTTCCACGCCTGTTAACCGAGATCAACCTCGAGCACAGAATTCATCACCTCTGCAAAAAGAAAGAACATGGTTATCTACCTGGATCTTTATTACACAAATCAAAGGGGATGGGAACCCGGGGGGAGCCACTCACTATGAAAGTGGGTAAAGACACCACACTCACTCCACACATCGGGCCGACTATCTCAATTATTAATGGTGTACAGAGAAACTGGCGCGTAGGATCGATGTATAATCTACGATTCCTGATTTCCAAACCAGTCAGTTCCTCGTAGTTAATACATCCTGTAAAACAAAACTGCAAAAAGAGAGAGAAATATTTAAGGGTATTCAACCCTTACTGGGCGTGGTTGAGTAGCCCCCTTTGGGAGAACACTTACCCTCCATAAGCCTTTTGTTCCTTCTTGTTGGTAGATTGTCACAAATGAACTCATCATACCGTTAGCATGGGCAAAATTAGTGCCCTGCGCTTGCATGCGCACTTTCAGTACATCAGTGGGTTTGCGAGAGAGGAGGCAAACACCCCTGCGGCAATCCCGCAAACAATGTTTATAGGTAAAGTTTCGTGTTCGGGATTTTCAACTAAAATCCTCTTGAAGGTATGATAGCAACCGATCTTGATAGTGCCGTATGAGGCCTGTCTTAAAAGAGCCGGCCGTATCCTGTGGAGATAATTCAGAATATGAGAGTGTTTAGTCTCGGAATGACTCGTTTTTTTTTTGTGCGTGTGTTTGCTGTTGTTGTGAGGTCTGTTTGTGGTGCTCTTGTAACATGCATACATAATGAATACAAAGCAAGCAGAGGGTGGCTTTGTGGAAGAGATAGCTTTCAAGTCCATTAAAAAAGACCTCTCCAAAACTCTCCTCTTTCCTTTTTTGATTTTAATCAGGCTAAAAAAAGCTGGCATGTGTGTGTTCACTTTCCAGCCCACGTTGTCTTGGAGAAATCAAGTTGATTCCCCCTTCAAATTTACAACAAAAATCTGCAAATGTTGAAACTCATTTGTTTGAATAATTGAAGGAAAAAAACCCTTACAATTAATGAAAACATTTCACATTTCAAAAGAAAATTTTTGAATGGCATAATTACATTATATCCTTCACACCTACTTTGTATCATGAATAAAGCACATGATGGAAAGTAGGTATAAAGGGTATAATGTGATTTTGCCTTTTGAGCAGTTCATGTTTATTTTAGGGAAAAAATATTAAGAGGGACTACATTCCACAATGGTTTTCTAATCATTCACAAGCTTTGATACCCTTTTTTTAGCCTAATCATGTATTTTCCCGATCATTCAATTCTTTCACAAACTAGGATCAAAGATGGCTAATACTTACAAAACAAAACTAATTAACAGTAATTGTGCACTTAATACTCCACACATAACACAATTTGAAGTCTTCGCCATCGTCTTGAAGACTCAGATGGAATACCAGTTAATTATTTTAAACAATTAGTACACTTACCTACCATGGAAATCTGAAAGAAAGACTAGCACTGTATCTAGTGCACAACTACCATTATATTAACATTTGCAGTACTATCATTTTGTCACAGTTATCCTGTGTTAGCAGAATGCTGTTACAAAAGCTTTTGGAGAGATCTGATGAAACAATTTGAATAAGAATTTAACACAAACTAGGCAAAGTGACAGGGGATTTGGTACAAGAAATTACATGATGAAACTCACTGCAGAAGGATATATACCTAAAAGAGGATGGAAGCAAAGCTGTATAGTCCATTGTTAACAGTCGAGCGTATCGAACAGGTCTGTTGCGGCTTGGCAATGCCCTGGCCGCACGCTGGCGCTGTGAGCACCTTAACTTGTCTGAGCGAGGTATCCTGGAATCAGTCATTTTACTCAATTTTGGCTTCAATTCATGACCCTAAGTGGAATATAATGTCTAGGACCGGCTCACCATTGACCACTTTATGGGTTTTGCCAGGTCATCAATAACTTCATTTTCATAAGACTTAAGCAAAATTTAAAATAAAAGTCCAAATTAGATCCTATTCTGTTTAAAAAAAATACAGTTTGAGAATAACAAAACTGTTTTGGTCCAAAATTTGTTTCAACTTTTGTGTGAGATTGAAAGAGAAAATACACATTTTAGTTAACTCAGTGTATTTTGAAGATAGTCCAGAATGTCATTAATACATTGAACTGAGAGCAAATTCTAACTATAGTCGACAAATGAGGTACAAATTGGGGTCATTTTGGTCATTTTAAGTTTTTCCATGGTTATCTGCAACAGTCATTGAGTAATAAACTGTGTTCAAGGAGTTTTGACCAAATACCACGCACGTGTGAGCATCATGATTAAAAATAGACCGCACACTCAAATCTTGGGGGTTATACATGAAATGTATTGAATAAGGATTACTGATTTCTCGATCAGTGAGGAATCGTTGTGTTGTTTGAATATTTAACATAATAATGTGTACCAGACACTGCACGCTGCAAACAATCCATTGATTACTTGCTTCGAATCTCTTGTCGGTATATTGTCTCAGATGAAAACATGTGATGGATGAATCATGGTGATAAAAGTTTTGGGGAAGAAAGAAAAGCGGGCCTAGCCACAACTATGTCCAGATTGAAGAGTATGAAGTAGCTACGTGGACATTGTACGACTTTCCAGTGCATGCGCAGGCAAGCACAATCGCATGGGACTGAAGGCGGCACTGGGTATACGCGCGTTTCGTCAGCTTCATACGTAAAGACAAATTCAAGTGTAGTAGGAAGACGGACGATGAGACTTCAATGCCCAATTGATTCTGAAACTGCACGGATCCAACCCACATTAAGTCAATTAAAAGGCTTCTTGAAATTTTGGTCAGAATTCAGAAATTTGTTTGTCAGGAAGACCAGATTTGTTTTTCAAAAGAATTTAAAAGTGGCGAGCTAAGAAGGTTTTGCTTAAAGTTTGACACTTGCAGGCTAGAGGCCCGTAGGGCAGCAAAATAAATTCATTTTTTTTCACCAGAAATGAACAAATGGGGGGATGGCATTAAAAATCACTTTTTGTTTGTCTTTATAGGAATATGGGACCCAAACTAAAAACAAAAACCAAAAAAGTTTCTTTACAACTTAGTACTAGAAAAAGTGCCTCAATCAAACAGGAACTCTTGAACCCGGTACACAACACTAAGAATAGATCCAGACCCTGACGTCAATATGGTATCACGGTTGCCAGGGACCGCATCTATGGTTTAATATCTAGGGTTAGCAACAATGCCCATCTACAATTAGCTGCCAGGTGTTAGTAATTTTTATCCAGTAACACTTTTCATAAGAACCCACTGACAAATGCAGCTATTGTCAGATGGGGTCTTTGCTTGCAGTAAACCCTTGAATATAAGGTCACCAACATCACGCTGTTTCAGTTCCCATGTGTGAACAATTTCTGTTAATTTACAGAATTTTCAATATCCATAAAAATTTGCCTTTCCATCAATCATTTTTAGTTGTTTTGTATAAAACTTCCTTTGCATAATTTTTTCTGTTGTTAAATATGTCATAATTTTAAAAAAATAATAAATTAAAAATGGCATTGATAAACTGGAATCTAGAGAACCATTCCTCTAGAACAATATCCTAATTGAACTGTAGGGGGGATGGTAATGGTTTTTGCCAATTTCCAGTTAACTAACTGTAAATATTTTGGTTACATTTCTCAAAATATCTTCTTCAGACTGCAAGAACTCTAGTGAATATTTGTTGTAAATGCACAAGACAGCCAAGAAACCTGAAACAGCTGTGATTTAGATTCCGCATTGCAACCACATAGTCAACAGTATCCCAATGAGGTATGCACGACGCTTATATTGGAGGCCCAGGTTGAGAGGGGGCGCCGTAACTTACCCAGAATACAATCTGTACAACACCTTCTTCCTGATACTTGATGAGGGCTTACCATCCCTCTGTATTTGAGTTGTCGGAAATCGGCCATCACAAACATTTTTTGACCTTGCACTTGAAAGCCTTGTTTTTTTTTCTAGGTCAATTGGAAAAGTACCTATGAAAGAACACAGAAACAACATTAGAATTTCAATTAATTGCTCGAGTGGGATGAGGAGGAGGAGGAAAATAGAACCATTTTTCCACACCACCAGAATGCATAGGGCGAGAATTTCGGCGAGAATCTGAAAATCGATCTCGCCAAGATTCTCGTAAACTGATTAGCGTGAATCAATGTTGATTCTCGTAAACTTCAGAACTAACAGTAATCACATTACTAAGTAGAATGATTTTCCTGCAAATTTGTTTTGGGAATCAAAGAAAAAAAACTGATTCACCGCACTCAACAACGAAATTCTACCCCCTGAGATAAATTTGAGATTATTTCTCAATAATTAATGGATTTGAACTATAGACTCAATTACGGATTTCAAGGCCGAGCTGTAACTGGACTTAATTAAAAAAATATGTAAAAAAGTTTTGGATTACATCACTCTTTTTATTGACTTACTTGTCATCAATTTCTTGATAAAATGTCTGCGTTTTGTTGATTATGGGACAAAAAAGATAAGTGTGTTTAAATAAATCAATACTATGCAAGTTTTCAATGATCATGTCAAGGCCTTGTAAGAGCAAGGGCTTTGATATTGATAGGATTATACCCCCGGCTTAGGTGACTCCAGTCATTTAGAAATACTGGAAGTAGTAATTTTTTTAACTCAGGACTGAAATGGATTACTGTTCGGGCCACATCTGGACGTTGAGTGACCCGGATTCAGCGCCTTATCACTTGTTTCCTAAAATCTATTCCTGACAAAACGACAAGTTTTTACAACCAATATTTCTTCCCAAAAATCAAATGAAAACAATACTAACAAATTTTATCTGGCAGTCATGATCAGACACCTGAAAAAACCTGCTGGGATCATAATGGTTTTTTATATGACCTAGATTTCATAACCTGTTTATCATTTGAGCAATATTTTTTGCAATTTAAGTTGTAAAGCACGCAAATGTTATCCACTGAAAATTCAGAAATCGGACAGCGGCAAATCTCACTTGCACGCTGGACCAAATGCATAAGCGTAATTTTCCCCCCTTAGCCCCATATATTTGAAAATTCCCGACCGCTTCTATGCTCGCTTCTTCGGGTTCTTTTCTGATATACAAATTACCAAAATCCCCATAACAAACATCGATGAAAACAACTTGAACTAGCTGCCAATAAAACTGATCATGGCTGTAGGATTCCCATTTTATCACTGTGTTAAAGAGACACTGCATATGGGCACATAATAAAAATCCAGCAAGTACACTTGTTCATCTCCCTGGCAAGATGGGCAGTCGGAACATGACCTCAGATGACCTATTGAACCTTGGTCCATGACCTTTTACATCATCCACACATGAAGGAACCCCTATTGCACCTTAACACCAAGTCTGGTTTAAACCTGACTTAAACTTTTCGAAGGAGACGCGAAAAACGAAAACCTAAACAAAACCTAACAAACTGGAACACAAACATACGGACATTCGCAACCTCGCAATATCCCCCTATGCTTTTCAAGCAGGGGGGATAAAAATAGTGCAGCCTCTTCAAGCATTTTCAAAATTGATTCTTTACATGAGTTTTGTAAAGCTTTTATATACATTAGCCCTCACCTGGGAAATGATCTAGTGACACAAAAATCATCCCACATATTAATGATACATGTCGGCCTTGTTGAGAATGAACTACATGTAATGCAACTTGTTCGAATTGCCCCTTTTTTTATTGCCTTTTGACATTGAAGATATATACGAACTAATACGGCAACATTTAGTACAAAAAGCATGACAGATCCTAATGCACTTTGCCACAGAACAACTACACAACCAATTTCTTAATGGAAGTACCTTCGAAGTAGCTGTTAAGTAGCTATGGAGTACCCACCCACATAGGTACCACATCGCAGGATGCAAAATCCAAAAAGTGGGGGTGGTATAATATCCACCTAGGTACACACCAGTAGCCTAAACCATTAGTAACCCCATGTGGGAATACCTGCATGGGTACTCCATGCAAATGAGCTTTGGCTCTGTGTGATTATTGTAGTAATTTATCCCTTACTACCATTTTGGTCATAGTTATATGTTTTTACACAAAATGTCATATCCTGGGGTTTTTGGTGATGCTCACTCAAATATATAGTTGTTACTAAGCTTGAAAATGATCAGAAAGTCGTAAACAATAATAAAGGTTTGGCGGCCCTCTATGGTCTCCAAAGTGCTGCCTAACTAGGCAAGCCGGGAGGGGCTAGTACCGATGAAGGTACTCCGTGGAGTAGTGCAGAGGTACTCCACTACTGGTGGCTTACATGGGTACTGTCAGTCACCTAGCAGGCAACCGTAGAGTACACTATAGGATGTGGTACTGCTAAGTAAAACATAGCTGCTATTCACCCAGTGGATTGTGTATCGCAAGAGTACTTAGTTGTAGGCACGGCTACATCAATATGTATCAAGGGGGTACCCTTCGAGTAGCTACAGTACCCGTCACAATAAAATTAAAAATCCCCGATCATTATCCGCTAGCGGAAATTTCGCGGGATTTTACCTCGTACCTTCCCGCCGTTATCTCCCGCGATAGTGGTGCGTGAGCGCCCATGTCGGCACTCTCCGCGCAATCTCCGCGATCCGAAAATTTGCGTGGGGTAATCCTGTAAGTTGGTTCACTCAATATTGATTTTTGACTAATTGTACAGGTCTTCATAAACCGATCAATATAGCGGTAACCAGTTCCTCTATTACAGTACAAGACATACACCTTACGACTCCTCTTGGTATTAAATCGAGCCCTATAATTGTTTTGAATTCCACGTTGGCCGTACTTCGCAAGAAATAATTTGTCATGATTCGCCATATGGAAACAGCATGCAATAACCAGTGAGTCGAAGCTGTTTAAAAGACGTTGTCTCTCAATCCAAAAGTGAGGAATCTGAATTCTTTGATCCTGTCGAAAACACTCAAACACTATATAGACAAATCCTTACCAAAAATTACGCTTAAAATTGTTCAT
>JAMKCH010010226.1:0-35455 GCA_023653785.1 Ophioderma brevispina | reverse complement strand
ACGGTTTCTATTCTCCTAGTGTACAGAGTCCACATCATGACATATCTGAATTCTAGAGTTCTTATCTATTTATGGCTTGTGGGTAGTGGGTAGTAGTAAACAGCTGTCTCATGTCAATAAAGCTTGTTGTCAAGTAATTAACTTATCAGTATATCACTTCACTTTGACAAGAGGCATTATTGATTTCACCTGTCAGTCAAGTTGCATAGTTGGAGTGGGAGATTATTTCACTTGGTTACAAACAGTCACAGTTGGTTACAAACGGTTACAGTGTAACCGATATTGGAGAGATCAATCCAAGGTTGGTTTCACAGTAACCAAAATGGTTATGGTGTAACCATTAAATGGTTACACTGTAACCATCTGCAATCATTTGTAACGACCGGTAATCAATTGTAACCATGTGTAACCAAAAATGGGCCTATGTAACGGTTTCTATTCTCCTAGTGATACCTCAGTGAGTAATTTGATAGGCGACAGTCTGTGACCAAATTGGTGGCAGCGGTGGAATGGAAAAGATTGCAATTACGTACCTTTTATCAAGGAGGCAGCTGAGTTTCAGGCATGAGACGTGGCTTGTGAGGAAAGGGAGTAATATCATGAGGTATAAGCACGTTAGTGTGAATAGACCTAGTATTCCTCTTCTACTTTATCCACTGCATGCTCGACTTCGGACCAAGGGGTCCCGAGGTCAAGTCCCAGTCTCGGCAGGACCAAGAAATAAGTCGTTGGTGAGTAATTAGATAGACGACAGTCTGTGACAATATCATGGGATATGAGTTTACACTTTGAAATCATCAGCGATATTCAAGTGTGACTCCCCACACAACGTGGGACTATGGCTGAACCTCCTTTTTGAATGATGAGGTATTTCTCACTGCCTGTTTGCCAAAGTCTAAATGAATCATGGGGAAGAGCAAATTCTAAATCTAATCAATAGTTCTTATACAAATTAATTCCAAAATTTAGCACCTTACTCAATCTCAATGAGTAACCACCACTGGTAAATTCACTGGAATAGAACAGGAAACCTCCAGTTCCAAAAGCAAATACCCTAACCAGGGGGCTCCACTCTGCCAAGAGTTTCAGGTTTGGGTGAAAAGAGTAATGGATGAAATAATAAACTCAGGAAATACCAAGTCCTTACCTGACCCTGTTTAGAATCCCCTAAGATAACTTTACATATCGCCATAGAGATTCCTGGGATGAATGAAGCAAAGGCCATTCTGGCATCATCGGCGTATGGACTCTTCTGCCAACTTTCCCCTGAAGTGAGAAAACATTCTTTTAACATTATTGTTTAACAAATGTTTTGCATCAAGATGGTATTTGGTTAAATTAAAATCATCAGATATGCTTTTAAAGGTGCTTATTCTGATTGATGTCTATTGTGTTCTTTACTTGATAAGAAAGCCTGACACTTGCATATACACTCCCCACCAAGTATCGTGGGAAACAAACGGTTTGATGTTAGAAGCAATAGTGATATTGCAAATTCACTATTCATTAGTGTGATAATATTGATGGTTAACCATTAAAACAGCAGCTTTTGTCTCTAACTTGGGAATGAAATGGAATTTGGATTTGAAGGCTCAAATTTCAGGATGACATTTAGAAAAATACAGCTTTTCATCTGATGTCAAATTTGTTACTACTTCTGGTTATATCTGGGGTCCCAAAGGCGAACAGAACACACCAAATAAAATGTGTTGCTCTCTTATATACCAGCCTGGACTATAATTTTAACACCCTAGTGTAATTGGTTGAGTTGAATATCATTGCTATTGTACATCTATGTGAATCTCACCAACTGATCGGGGGATAACCCGATTTAATTATTAACAATTTTCATCTTTATTAAATCACCTTGAAACAATACTCCATCTGTAAATTTTCACACAGACATTTCAATTTGTGTTGATAAGCGAGCTAAATCATGATTTTGTAAGCCTTTATTTGTAGAATACTCTGCAAAGTTAAAATATTGGTCGACCAAAATATGGCATTATTTCGCTCATAACATCCAAACCAAACACCTTTTAGCCCTAAGATTCACGAGAATGAGGAAAAATGAGAAAAATAGTATTTACTTCAGACATCAACATTTTGACCACTTTCAGTAAAATCTGGGGTCCTAGGAACAAGATTATTAGTGATTGGGCCATGGACCACTAGTGTCGCCTGCTTTCACGATCCACCTTTCTTTCACTCTCTGAACAAATTGACCTCAAATGACCTTTGACTTGTTATGTGACCTTTAACCCTACCATGACATGCAGGTGTCTATGGTTGACCTATGACCTGAGGTTGGTGGCATTTGGAGTCACCGTGTCAATCAAAGCAATTTGAAAAAGGTTCAACAAAACTTTACACACAAACACATAATAGTACACAGGAATGGACATACGGAATTTGGACTAGTGTGTGCCTCGTGCAAATCCTTGACACAGAAACTGGACTGAAGGCCACAATCTTGCTTTTCAAGGAACAGTCTGGCAAAAACACATTACATCCTACCGGACAACACTGGGCCAGTATAGCAGCAAGTCCATGCCGTTGTATTACGCAGCTCTCTCTTAATTCTCCTGTTCCAGACGAGAGAACGGCAGGGACACTAAATGACCTAGGGCTGGTAAGAAGATGGCTGTACATTGCCTTGTCACTCTGGAAAAATGATGAAAGCTTCAATGGCGTTTATATGCGGGAAGGTAATGATAGAAGGTAAAGTTGAGGACAAGAATATGGACCAAGATATGACATTAGGGAGGCATATAATAACTTTTTTTAGTGGCGACATGTATATTCCGATGTTGTAGATTGCTGGAGCAATCGTCTTAACGATTATGTTTTAAGTAAGAGGCATAAATGGGTTGGTTTGAAAATAAAATATTCCAATAGTCTTTTGCTCATGTTATAGTTTCTTAAATCTTGATCCAAGAGTCATATTAGTAACCTAGAGTTTAAAATGTTGATATTTTTTTCAAAATGTCAAACTAAGAATGTTCATGACCATTAATTTGGAATCCGAATTGACATAAAATGCACACAAGAGTCAAACAAGAATAGCCTTGAGTCTGATTTTTTGAGATGGCTTCCCAATTGACTGGGGAAGCCATTGAAATACCATGAACTAACAGGTTATGACCCTTTACCTTAACATGTGCTAGGCAATTATCGACCTAACACACAAGGATTTTAGCGGTACAGATTGGCCTGTTGTGACATGCAGCCAGTAGATTTTGTAAACAGACAGATGGACATGAGTTACATAGTTTCATTGAAAAATGGCTTGAGGCGAGGACATTAGTCTAGAAATCAAGGGCAGGTTCCGGCCAGGATTTGCTATTTTAATGCTGTTGTAATAGTTCAGCTTCAACTGCCCTTAAAAAACACTGAAACCGCCAAACAAATAGGAGACTTCTAGCAGTTCCCAGGCATAGTTGAAACCTAAATCTTCCCCCAAGATGGCCACGAAATGCGAAAAAATGTATTTCGCGACATGGCCTCAAAAACCAGGTTCGATTCCTATTAAAGATTGTTTATGCTCACCACATCATCGAGTACAAAGTATTTTCTTGATCAAAATATACCCGGGATTGAAAGGGTACATGGTCTCTTGATTAGTCACCTACAGAGCTCAAATGATTAAAAAATACATTAGTCCTCGGACCGCTGTGTCAATTATGATGTCATTGACACATGATTTAGGGCCAGAGTTCAAAATACATAAATACGGTACACTTCAATAATAATACTCCTCCTACAGATTAAGCAACTTGATCGTGTGTCATGCATATGAATTGCTTGAGCCCCTTTATAAAAGTAGGGTCAAGAGGTCAATACGGGGTCATCTGTGGTCACAGAGGTCAAACATATTACTGTGTGTAAATTGTAAAATAAGGTCAAATAGAAACTTCTATTTAGCCATCTATAGGACTTTGATGACGCGCGTCGGTCAATAACAGTCAATATGACTTCATCACTTGACCCATGGTTTAGGGGTCAAAGGTCAAAACATCAAATACGTTATACTTCAAATCACTACTCCTCCTACAGATTAAGCAACCTGAGCGTGTGAGTCATGCATATGAATGCTGAGCCCCTTTACAAAATATGGGTCAAGAGGTCAAAGGTGGTAATCTGGGGTAACCGAGTGTAAAACATATTTACGTGTGTAAAATTTAAAACAGGTCAAATAGAAAATCTTTTTATCCCACCAATGTAGTACTTGATGTGAGGTCATTAAAGGTCAATAATGACCCCATCACAGACCAATGGTTGAGGAGGTCAAAGGTCAAAAAATACATCAAAATTATGTTGACTTCAAATCAATAATCTTTTACAGTTACATAGTATAGTATGGGAACCGTGTGTCATTGTTGCTTTTTGTACAATGGAATTTTGGTCTTAAAATGGTAGATAATGTTCCCAGGAGCCAAATCAAATGTTACAAGTTTTTATCCCTTCCGTGGCTTTGCCATCTTGGATTTCAAAATGGCTGCCATTTTCAACATATTTTCCCTATATATGGGACTGCTGAGCAAACATAGAAGGTTCAAAGTGTGGTGCAATACCCATGTTGTGATGCTTCAAGGCCACAAATATGTCAAATTCAGAAACGTCGCAGAATTGTTCATTCAGGCGCCATCTGGAATTTCAAAAGGCCGCCATTTTAAACATATTTAGCTCTATCTGGACTTTATGAGCAATATAGAAGGCTCAAGTTGGAGAAATACCAATGTGTGTGATGTCAAGGAACACAAATTTACATCTGAAAAAGGCAAAGATTGTTTCCTTCCAATGGCCATTCTTGAATTTCAAAAATGGCCGCCATTTTTAAAAAAAAAAAAAACATATATAATGGCCCAAATTGTTTCGAGCAACATAAAAGGCTCTATTTGGTGGCAATACCCATGTGTTGATGACAAGGAACACAGTTATTACACTCAGCAAGTCGAGATTGGTTCCTTCAGGTGGCCATCTTGAATTTCAAAATGGTCGGCCATTATATACCTGTCGCCCAATAATCTGGATCTGAGCAAAATAAAAGGCTCCTTTGGTGGTAATGCCCTTGTTTGTGATGTTATTGAAATTATGTTTGTGGCAGAGTGTCACCGTCGTGAACGACAAGGTACGGAGCATCACCCACGAAGGGATGCTGGAGACCTGCGAATCCAAACTACTATTTAGTTAATGACAAGCTGAATGTTTACAATGTAGCACCAGGGTTTAAAAGCTCCGATCTGAAGCCCTAGAAGGCCAAACACTGATATTACAAAGATGCCTGGACAACTTGTTAAAGTAAGGCTGTTTCATCATCAGCTATACACGTCCAGCACTATTCAACAAAAGTAAAGAAAGAAGAAAATGATATAAGAGCAAAATGTATGATATTGATGTAATCTGCTAGCAAGAACACAGCATTGTGCACAGCGAGCATCTACTACAGGAGAACATCCATGGGCTATGCACTTATTACAGCCTCAGCCTGGAAGAATAAGAAAAATCCAACTACAGGAGGTGTGGGGTTCTTTATCACCAAAAGGCTCTCAAGTAACGTGCCAGCCTTGTCAACTGTTAATGGAGCGAATCCTGAAGTTACACTGATGGGTAATCATGAAACAACTAGTCATAGCTGCTATCATCCATATGAAACTGTCTCTCGCTTTTTACCATTGGACGTCCCTGCCACCGGTGCAGTTCCAGCCCATATCTTCGTGCATCCCTGGAGATTGCGTGGTGCTAGAATTGGGCCTAGGGACGCGCTGTTCGTGTGCAGATGCGGGTCCAGTAAACAGAGGTGGGGTGTGCGTGAGGGAATCCATGAAAGGTTTTTTAGCCTTGTTGCACTGGCAACAAAATCCAAAAGCAAGCAAGTAGACGTGGACACAGGCAGAACGTTGCCAAATGGAGAATTGTCAAGCTGTGGACTACATTATGTTCATGGATCTCCAAGCATTAATAACTGCAGAGCATAAAACACTTTTGAAGCTGTAAGTATTATTATAGAAGTCTCTTGCGGCGCAGGATTAAGTTGCCGTCAGCGTAAACCCCTCCCAGAGATCCCATGAAAAACAATGACTGGAGAAGGTATGGGAGATTACAAGCTTCGCGACAGTATACTGCAGCCAGTACATAACAGATTTAACAGGGGAAAAAAGATCGTGGAGGAGAGTGAAAGGTTTTCGTCATCCGCCCCTGCTCGCTGTTTCTGTTTTTCTTTTTGAGAAACCATCTCATGAAATACGTCAGCGGTCAAACAATTCATTGGAATACGAAACGGCTCACAGTTCAGAAAAAAAGATAGGGACACTCAGCTATGAATACCTAGATAGAAAAGACTACCTGCGTTTTTGCCCCAAATGACAAAGCTCATCAAAAGCCAGGAGAAAAAATGAGTCTGCAGCCAAGAAGGCATCGTACTAAAGCCACCGAAGCTCCATCAGAACCGTGATGCGTATACCGTGGCTGAGGAGCATGTTAAGTCAAAGGCTGAAGAACTTGACACCGACATCTCAAATACAAGCCATGCTGCCGGCATTGGAGGATGATGCGGGAGCTGACTGGATAAGAAAAAGCTAACCCCACTATTAAGAATCAAAGGTGAGGATGATGAAAAACTGAAGGTGTCTCAAACACATGGTTTCAGCAACTTTTGTTCTCTTACTTGGAAAACCAGTTCAGAATAACACTAAACTTGATGAACCTTTCTTCATCCACAAGATAGCAAGATGCTTTCCTCTCAAGACTGGACCCTTCACTATAGAGGAGATTCTGATCTGCCTTAAGAAACTGAACAACACCCAAAGACGCTGGGTACAACGACAACATTTCCTGCTCTAATCTGGAGAATCCAATTTTTCATGATCAACTGTAGGAATTTTTGTAACGACATCTACATGGGAAACAAACCAGCTGCTTTATTAATAACATCGTTCATCACTCCTTTCAAAGAAAGGGGAACTCCAAACAACCCAAAACTACAGAGAACACACTGTCACCACTGCCTCTAAGATCTACATTCAATGCTGCTCAACAGAATCCTTTCGTGCATAGATCCCATTCTCAGGACGAAACCAGAATGATTGTGTAAGGCAGATCAACATTGACATTCAGAGACTTGCCCTACAGAGGATCTAGAAGAGTTGATACTTTTCCAAGGCTTTGACCAGTGTTAACAGAGATTAATGCTGCATCTTCTTACCAACTATGGTGTCACAGACGAGACTGTCAAAGCAATTGCCATCATGTTGATAACCCATCTAGGCTTGTGCAGACCATGGCTAGGCCCACAAAGGAGTTCCTAACAACTAACTGGAGTCTTCCAAGGAGATACTCTTGCTCCCGATCTCTTGTAATGTGGTTGATACATCCTCAGGGCAGTCTTGGCACATGATGACAAGGGACTAACCATCCAAACCCAAGCGTTTCTAGACGTCACCAACGGCAGCATCTCACCAGACCTTGACTATGCAGATGATCTAGCTCTACAGCGATCGATATGTGGTGCAACAAGATCTACTAACATAACTTGAGAATGCTGCAGAACAAAAGTTGGCCTACATCTAAATTCCAAAGACAGAATAATGACCATCAATGAGGAAGATAATCATCAATCAATCTGCACTACAGATGGTAACCAACTCAAAGATGTCAAGGACTTCAAGTACCTGGTGTCCTATGTTGCCGACAGCAAGAAAGACTCATGGAACACAAAGGACAAGTTTGGATTGCCTGCAAATAAAATAAACCCAACCTATGGGCAATCTAGATCTCCACTTCACAAGCTGAAGTTTTTAGAGCATGTGAAGAGAGATCCTGTTCACCTAGGATCTGAGAACCGGACAATGAAGAAAGAGCTACAGGATAAACTGGATGGCACCTACATTCTTATGAGGGTTTGCAAAACTATCCTGGCGGTGGAGCACAGACTCTAAAGCACGATAGTGGAGGATATCCCTCCAATATCATCTTCTGTTGCCCAACGCCAAGCGACGAATGAGCACTGTATCCTGGGAAGGATCAAGTAGTCTCGGACATGGTTGGAGGTTACCCTGCCCAAAAACAGATGTGATGCTCGAGACATGGAGCAGGATCCAGCTGCCATCCCCAACTTAATGACGGCAGGGACATTTGGCGCAAAATGGTGAACAAATCTCGGTGTGGCGATTCCGCTAGATAGATGGATTATTGGTTAAGAATTGGACATTGCACTGGAACATATGGACAGCAATAACATAGAAACATGTATACAAACTTATTACCAAAATGACAAAACCCAGAGCTATGGCTCTTCATAGGATTCCATGATATTAGTGGTTCAGTGCATTAGGATGTTGTATATCTGATTAGGAAGAAGATTTGAGCTATTTTGATATAAGGCCAGATATCGGGAGGAAGTATCAGTATGATATATTAAAAAAATATGGCCATTTGAATTAAAGATGGCTGTCAAAGGAACAATCTGGGCCTCTGGATGCAATATATATTTCCTTAACGTCACAAACATTAGTATGGCCACCAAAATGGAGCATTCTATGTGCCCAGAAGTCCAGATGATATTGAAGCGAAGTATAAGTTTTAATTAAAATGGCAGCCAGCACATTTTGAAATCAAGATGGCCGCCAAAAGAAAAACAATGGCAACTTTCTGGATGTAACTATATGTGTTCATGACATCACAAACATGGGTCTTGCCACCAATTGGTGACTTTACATGTTGCTCAGAAGTCAGGATATGGGCGAAGTATATGTAAAAATGGCGGCCAGTTTGAAATTCCAAGATGGCCGCCTAGGAGGAAAACAATCGGCGTACGATTTTTTGAGTAGTAAGTTGCATTCAATGACATCACAAACATGGGTTTTTGCCACCAGCTTGAAACATCCTAGGTTGATCAGTTAGAAGTGCAGAAAGAGAGCAAAATATGTTTAAAATGGAGGCCATTTTGAAATCAAAGATGTCCGCATGAAGAAAAAAATCTGCGACTTTCTGAAGTGATTATTTGTGTCCGTGATATCAACAACATGGGTATGGCCATCAATGTGAACCTTCTGTGTTGCTCAGAAGTTCAGAGATAGAGCAAAATATGTGAAATGGCAGCCATTTGTTAGAAAACCAGATGGCCCACCAAACGGAAGGGGATAAAAAAATGGTTAACAATTTATTTGGGATCCTGGGAAATTTCTACATTTTAAGACCAAAAATTACCCAATGGTAGCAAAAAACGCCCAACAAAATCTAAAAACTCAACACACCGACCCCATACTAGATGATCATGTGACTCATGTTATGTTGATGCAGCTTGACATCCCCCACAAAAGTTACTTAATGAAATTTTGATTCAAAGGTCATTTGGGGTCACAGGAGTCCAAGACTGATTTTCACTAAAAATGCCTCTTCTACAAAGTTCTGTCGGAGTACCCTGGACGTGTCAGATCTGTAGGGACAGATCAGTTCACCTAGGTGCAAACGCAGTACCGTAACCACTAGGCCACGCTGTGCGGGAGATACTTCCATGCTAATGAGCTTTGAGCTATGTGTGAGTATTTAGGAATCGTATCCATTATCTAACTTTTTGGAACATGTTTTATATATTGTCGGGTCGCTAAGGCGACCAGACGCTAAACCACTGCTCTCAAAAGTGCGAAGGAGTCTATTTCTATCGCTGAAGGTCGTTTCATTAAATGTTTCTTTATGAAAATGATCTACGTAATACTATTAATTTTGGAGTTTTAGGGTTGGGTGTGTAAGCGATGCAATTTCAGACAATAAAGGTTTATGAAGATTAATCGAAAGAAACGGGGGTTGGTTCCTGTCTAAAGTTTGCGTGGGCTTTATTCTGTGTGGCGGTATGTGGTAATGTGGCCTTTATATGGAGAAGAGTGCTTGCCATTGCTTGGCATGCGGTCACGCGGCGAGTCAATATATCGATCGTATTGAAGTCTTCGGTCGTTGTGAGCAATTGGCATCATCCATATATCTGTTTGGGTCGTGCGCGGACGTATGTTAGATGCATGTGAAAATGTTACTCCCCCACCCTCAAACCCTTTTATGTCAAGGCGGAGTCTAATAACCCATGTTTAGTAGGTCTCAGGTCAACTGGTGTGAGTAGATTATTACTACTGCTCCACGGATTGTTCCATTAACTGTTGGTCATGTGCTTTTTAAATATTTTGGACATTTTAATTGTATTTTTAAGTGCAATCTTTAAGCACTGCATGTTTAAGCATTTGATCAGTGTGTGTAAAAGAAGCATTTTAAGGAATATTGTATTTTATTAGTCGTAGTTTTTTGGTAGCTGTAGCTAAGGTTGTTTTTTTTTTTTAAATTGAGCGTTTTTTTTTTTATAATTTCTTAAATTTAAATTTAACGACGTCGGGTAAAGCAGTTATGAGGCAAGACTTTATCCCTTTCATTCTCAGGACTCGCTTTGTTGATGTGATACACATTGGTGCTGACTGGGGGTTTTAACGTTCAAAGACGTTGTTCATGTACAAGCCGGGCGATTTATTTCACTTACGGAGCTTCAACGTATTGGTCATAACTCCCTGTGGTTAGCCAAATCATTAATTGTTGTAGGAAATTCCATTTTTCACCAAAGAATGAATCAAGGTTGCTGTGCGAGAAGACGAAACATTGGATTCCACGCCAGAAATTGATCATGATGTTTTGTGTGTAATTTAATTTATTCTTGTGGTTTATAGTGACCTTTTCTCATGCAATGGACCTTGTAATTATTGGTGTGATGAATCGTGCATTAGTTTCCTTTTGCCATACACAGTGTTTATATGGTACCAGCGATTTTTTTCATTAACTCTTATTTTCAATCGTGGCGGGTCTTATAGCCATTTTTCTATACAGGATCGCTGTTGTATGCAAAATGGGATTTCGCATAGTTTAAAATTAATAAAGTACGAAGTCTATGATCATTTAATTAAAAGTGTTACAGTAACAAGCCTGTGTTGTTCAGTTCAAGTTATATTCCTAGCTTGGACAGCCGAGGTGGGATGATGTGCATCAAGAGTTCGGATGTTTTTTTTGCACCCTTGACATGCTTGTGGAGCGCACCCGCATTCGAGGTGAGGATGATGTGCATCTTAGGTGCGAATGACGGTGCCTGGGGAACCCACATTCCGAGGTGCTTATGCTGGGTCGTACCCAAGTGGGTGCTTTTCCTGTGTGGCGATCTGCGACGGTCTTCTTTGGCGCATACTTGCTAGGACGGCCGAGTCTTGTTTGATCCCTAGAGCTTTTCACAATCTCCTTTATATTTGCATTTGTGTTGGTTTGCCAGTATTTTGTTATAAATTGAGGCAAAAGCCGAGGAAGTAAATCAAAGAAAGGCGAGCTAGAGACGGGGAATATTAATTGGTAAGGGTCTTTAGAGGGGATAAAAGATTGAGGGATATATAAAGCGAGAGAGAGATAGTTTAGAAGAGAGAGAGAAAGAGATTGATAGAATTAAATTACTTATTAAATGTTATTTGTAGAGTTGAAATTTTGAAACTCCAGACAAACAGAAGCAAAACAGTTAAGTAAAAACAGACCAGGGGTTTCAAGAGAGGGGAAGAGAGGGGAAAAGCAAGCTAAGCTGCGGGCGCCAAAGAGACAGATCGCCCACCACTCATACACTGATGAAAGATTCACCAGGATTTTTACGGTGAAACCGTAAATATTAGGTTATTTCCATGCAATTTTACGGTTACCGTATTTTATTACAAACGGTGGAATCACCTTAAACACACAATAAAAATAGGGTTTTACGGCAAAATATACCGTACAATGAATTAACCTGTAAAATTTACGGTATCATAAAATTTACGGTAAAATCCTAATCCACTGCTTTGGCCCAGCATTCCCCTAAAATGCATTTTAAAAATGGTCAATAACAGTCATGTTATTGCGCTTTGGTCATTGTATGCGACACCAAACTTTAGGAAGTAGTTTTTGAAAAAGAAAAAGATAATAAATGTTTTCCTGTTAGAAAATGGTAACTAGCCGAGCTAGAGGCTTTATGGAACGACATCTACGAGAAATTTGAGTGATTAATAATGGTAAAATGAAAATTTGTGTCCTCGGGGTTTCCTAAACGTCAGGTGACGTTATTTATGATGTATTTGAGGATATTGTCACAATTCCCTATGCGTGTGTGTTTTCACACATCGAGGTGGTTGTAGCTGTGTCGCAATAGTGTGTATGTGTCACTTTTCTTCATGTGATCACTTCTGTTTTAGTGATCTGCTTCTGTTTCAGTGATCGCTCCATCCATTTCAACAGATACCTCCCCGTTCAATCACCTAGGGCCGGGGGACAAAGCCCCGCGCGCGCGCGGCCTCCCACTAGTGTTAAATTAATCTTAGAACTATGTGAGGGCAAATGTCACACAACCAAGTCCAGGTCAACGTAGAATCAAGTTGTAAACAACAAGGTGATGTTCTAATGGCAATCTTATGCTCATGTATCAAACTCTACTTTAAATTCATTATGAAAAGATTTCTTTTTTAATACCTGTTTCTTTCTGTAATAAAAGTGCAAACTAAAAAACATCTACTCCATTTAAAATGCTTTAATGTTTGTTTCTTATTTCTTGTAAAATTATGCTGGCGACCCGACAACATTTTTTTTTTAAATACTTGTTCACAAAATGGGCCATACCGCTACATAGGATTTTTGGTGAGCTGAAACTCCAATAGCTGTGAAGGTACTCCTGAGTTGTAGCTGCAGAGGTACTCACTACTTGGTGGCCATATCGGTACCTGTCAGTCACTAGATCAGGCAACGGGCAGAGGTAAGATGGGTACTGCTATACTCTGTTCCACTCGAAGTATGAAGTAGCGACACGGGCGTATACATTGTACCGCTTTCAGCGCGGGCGCGTAGGTAATCACAAGCGCACTGCAACTGAAAGGCGGCACTAGATGTACGCACTGCAGTCGCCATTCAATTCAACGAGACAGAAGTATAGTAAAACATAGCTGTTTGCACCTCAGCGTCTTTTTGTAATTTGTTAGTTCCTCAAATCAATAATGCACAAGGGGTGCCTTAACTACAGGTTGGAGTCGCTATCGAATGGGTTAAAACAACAACTGGCGACTAAGAATCTGGCATGATATTTTTTGTACTTACTTCTCATCACTGCACTGTAACAAGGCTATCAGACATTGCCTACAGCCAACTTCAGCTCTTCTGATATTTCAGCACTGCAAATAAAAATGATAAATATTTCTTATCTTGCACTTTATCTGGAACAATACCCACCTAGTTGAAGATGAAAGTAAATAAAATTAAATGTATGTGTATGTGAGCAAATGTGGTGTAGGTGTATGAACTTTTATGCACCTACTTTTGGGGACACACACCAGTTTTTAAATATGGAAACCGGGGACCCTTCCCAACCGGCGGTGTCCCTGTTTTTTTTTGCGACACGCCACACATTTTCCCCATTGCTAAAGCTAAAAACGCACACCATTTAGGAGTGGTGTCCCCACATTTTTTTCGACCACTAATGGTCAATAAATCTCCAAATGTAATTTGTTTTTTTTACGCCGCCATTTTTTAAGAAAAAAGATTTTGCCACAGCGGCAATCGTATGGCGCTCCAACAGGAAAGTAAGAATCAACTTCCCTTGGCCTTAAAGACAATGTCACCCATAACATTTCAACTTGATGCAAACAAAAATTGGTTCATTTTAACACATACACGCTATCTGTGTATCTTTTTTGATTTGGAGGCAATAATCAGCATTTTTAATTGCTAATGCCAGGTGTGCACAAAATTGGCACTCATGCTGGTGAATGCTGCCTGGGCAATTTACCTTGTACAACTCCCGGGTAACAACTCGGAAATAATGTTAATGTCCCCCAAGCATGCATTGACAGTGCTGAAGAGGCGCGCTCATATACGTTGTATAGAATGAAGAATCACAATTTTCAATTATCACAATTGTTCATACACTAACCCTGCATTTGCCAGTGCTTTCAAAATTTCCAGGTCAACAATTAAACCCAACCTTTCCAACATTGATCTGCAGCTGCTGATGAGTAAAATCGACACACAGTGAATAGATCGGAAAACAGTTCCCCACTGTGCTATGGCAATCTGTGTCAACACCGCACGCATGCACAAAACTGTATGCCGCATAGCTCCTGAGTCCTGAAATGTAAATAAAAGCATGACCATATTAAAAGAATACACCACCAAGATGTGCAGAACTGACTGTATTTAAAGATGCAACAAGAGATTTCACATATCAGGTCATGCCCTACAAAATTGAAGCGCTTAGTAAAGCATGATGTAAAACTTTTCATCAAATCAGGGCGCGGATCAGGGAGGGGGCGGAGGGGCTCGCGCCCTCCCGGTAATTCTACAATTCTTGCAAAATCCGCACCATTTTGGACAAAGTTAAGCCTTTAGCCACCCGGTAATTTATGACGTTTTTCAAATCCTGATCCGCCCTCTGAAAATCTATAAGGAGTAGGTGAGAATTCTTTCTTTGGTATAAAAATTGTGAAATTTCTAATTCATAGAGGAACAAATAAGAAATTCATTTTTAAGACCTTTCTGTAGCCAAATACAAATTAAAGTGCAGGAGGAGATTTTTTTGAGATACGGAATTCTCTCCAATTGCACTGGATCGATGTAGACGAATTTACAAAAACGTTAGAAGGTTAATGGACAACAAGACAAATCAAAACAACCAGCAAACATGGTTTTGAAACTTGCATGAATATCGTAATTCCCCATAGACAAGGGCTTTGACTTTTGTCAGCGTATTCAGTCAGGTGTGATCTAAACATTGGGAAAGCATTCCAAATATTTTAAAAACCTGGTTCGAAAAAAATTGGGGGCGCTCTTCTTTATGGAAATCTCATGTCTCTTAAGGTAACAATTTTGTTCAGGAAACGCTTATTGAAAATCACTACATATGGATCACCTGAATTCTCTTGTTGCAACTTTTATGCCCAAGCTTCGAGGGTAACTGAGGGCTGATGAACAATTAGATATGGTACTTATAAGTATTGCCGTCAGTAAGGTACTATTTTACAAGCTCCCAAATTCCAGGGGTTGGACCAAAAATTCTAATTCAGCACTTCAAACCTTAATTCTTCCACTAAGTTGAGAAATGGGATTTCAATTTATGACACACTATATTCATCCCTGTTAAAAATATTCATAAATGTTGTTTTAACTGGCAGCTGGGACTTGCAACAGGTTCGAGTCACAGATGGACAGTTATAAACTAGAATTTAGCGGTTCTGGCTTTCGCGCACGGTAATTCAAAGAATATAAGGTGTGGGCCGCTCCATGACCTTGGTGCATCTATGACACAAGTTTTGTTCCATTGAACTTCAACTTTTCAATTTGAGGTAATTTTACAGTTTGAGCCTATGTTCAACTTGACCTCACATGACCTTGACACGTTGGCACACTGACCTTTGACCTCAACAACATAAGAGGGATCCCACGGTGCACCTATGACAAAAGTTTTGATTCCAATGAACTTCAACTACTTTTCAATTGAGGTCAATTTTTTTTTGAAATAATGTCAAATTGTAAAAAAAAAATGATGTTAATTTGGTGAGACTGGGGTAGATATGAAAGATTTGCACGGATGATCCAGGAAAGATTTGTCACCACATTCCGACAAAATAAAAGAACTGAAAATGTAGCTTACTGTGTAAATCCCATTGGAATGATCTAAAAATGGATCAGTCCTGCGAAATCTTTCATTATCTACCTCATTTCTTCACCAAATTCCCTTCAATTTTTACAGATAGAAAGTAAAAAATATGCAGATCAAAAAAACATCTAACTGCGTCACAGTTGAGTAAGGCTGCGTCACAGTTGAGTAAGCAGTCAGGGCAAATTTGGTAGCCACAATTTGCGCACCCACTGCAGTCTGCACCCAGTTGATTTGCAGCCTTGACGAATAAAGTACAGTATCAACGTGCACTATCCGGTCAAGGCTGCTCAATTCAACTGGGTGCAGCCTGCAGTGGGTGCGCAAATTGTGGCGACCCGTCAAATTTTGTGTTTTTTAATGCACAATTTTTTTTTGATTCACTATGTACAGATGGGGCCCACAAAAACAAAACAAACATTTTGACAATCATTTTAACAGGGAATTCTGTTAGATGGATTACCTTTTCTGTGGTTATTTCAAGATAAGTTACATTTAATGAAAAATGAATATACTGATGCAGTGTTGCGCAGACTCAGATGGCACACCATCCAGAACCCATGCAGCATCTGGACATCTTGAAGAGTTGGTTGCTTGGCCAACCGAATTGCAAATTGGGCGAAGAACTTCAAATATGCTCTGGGTTTGCGGCGACTTTGCTTGAGCCATTGTTGCTCTGAATGTGTAGATAAAATTATTGTAAGCTCAGGGTCATTTGAGAAATAATTCATTCTTTATTGGTGTTTTTTTGGGGGAGGGGTCAGTGCATACTTGCTTAACAGTAATGCCATGAAACAATCACTTTTGGTATTTAACCAGTGTGTGCCTTATTTATGGAATTACCCAAATCCTTCATGGAATAAAGCATGTTTATGTTCCAAATTAGTGTGTCAGAAAGTGTGTAAGATGGGTCAGGTCACAGAAACTCCCCATCGAATGTGTGTCCTCAGCTTTGCTCAGTACGAACCTCACACACAAGGACAGACATAGGATTGCACAGCAGCATGTTTTGTTGACATCATTTTACCATTACTTTCATTTGACAGGAGTAGCACTTGTCGAATACAAAGACTGTAATTACTGGACAATAATGTTCGGCCACTGAATTGAGAGATGGTCACTCATGCATGCCATTTCACACCGTATGAAAACCTACCTCAACTTTGTCGATCTCAAAATCCCTCCAAATGTATGATATATCCCTGTTTTACTATCAAACACAACTTGAGATCCTATATAATGCGATGGCATATGTGAAAAAAACTTCAGAATTAGAAATTAAAAATTTTGAGGAAAATTGCAACTACAATCACTTCTGCCACTCAGTGCATGAATGAAGCAATAATTGACAAGGCACCAGAGGTCATGCATACGTCCCATGGGTCACCACATGTCCGTTTGTTTACCAACAAGGATTAATTTTCTCCAGTTAGCACCTTAGGTGGGTCCAGGCTAGCCTGAGTCCCTGGCATTGGCGTCGGAACCGGGGCGGACAGAACGTACAGGTACGTCCCAATAATTTTAAACCTCGCCCTGGCGCCCCCCTTTTTTTAAGAAAAAAAAAAGCCACAACATTGAAGTCAGAAACTGATTTCGGCTTCCAGAAAAACCATTACGAAATTTGCAAGAACTCTGCAATGACGCCCTCTAGTACTCATCCAACAATTAAGTTATGAACTCACACGGTCTCTATGCCTTGCAGATACTAGTCATCATAAAAAGTTTATAATAAGCTGAACCCGCTTCTTAGAGCATACTTGCAGAAGTATAGTGAAAGATAGCGCCTCTTAAATGCAACGACTTGACTGAAGTCAACGTTCAACACAAAAATGCTCTAGTGACCCCCATACTGGTCGTCCAGTGAAGGAATAAACTGATGCCGCCCTAAAAAAAACTAACGTCTAATAGGCAATAACACCCTGTCAATACTGATGCCGCCCCTTGAAAGAAACATCACTGAAGAAGTACTGCAATGGCACCCCTATACTTCAATACTATACTGGTCATCCAATGCCAAGGAATAAATTGATGCCGCCCCTTTGAAACGCAAAAAGCAACAGCGCCCTACTGAAGGCTTCACTTTATGTTACACTCTGCCACCATTATGAAACACAATTGCACAGGTGATACAACTATGAAGTAATGAACTGATGCCTCCCACTAGAAGCAAATTTGCATAGGTCGATGATGACCCTAAGTTCTCTTCTGGTTATCCAATGAACTATTAAACTGATGCGCCGCCCTTTAGAAGCAAATTTGTAGAGGTCTAACAAGCAGCGGCGCCCATATTCTGGCTATCCAATAAAATAATGAATTAATGACGCCTTAAGAATTAAGCAAATTTGCAGAAGTCTAATTAGCGGTGGCGCACCTATTCCCGAGCACCTATTCTGGCTATGCAATCATGTAATGAACTAATGGGTCTATGGCAGCCATTGAAAGGAAATTGACAAAAGTCTAACAAGCAATTGGAGTCACTGGTCATATCCAGAGAATCAAACTGATGTCGCCCCTTGAACATGTTGAAAACAAAACTGCGAACATTTAACAAGCAATGATGCCCCTTAAACTGGTTATCCAATAAAGTAATAAACTTATGTCGCCTACTAGAAATAATTGCAAAAGTCTATACTCGGCAACAAGTTCCCAACAAACCTTTGACGAGCATGTTACTGTGTTGAAACATAATCGTCTCTAATTGGCTGTTGGAGCGATCTGCTGTTGTCTAGCCACTTAGAGCTTGCATCATAGGATGTCAAAGGTTTTCTGTCCTGGAGTATGACAAGCATATTCTGCTATTCTGGTTATCAATAAAGTAATGAACTTGTGTTGTCCAATAGAAGCAAATTTGCAGAAGTCTATAAGCAATTGGGCCATTGATCATCCCATGAGTCATAAACTGCTGCCGCCCCTTGAAAAAAATGTAAAAGTCTAACAAGCAACGGTACCCCTTATACTGGTTATCCAATAAAGTAATGAACGGATGCCACTCACAAGATTTGCAGAAGTCTAATAAACAATGGCGCCCTTGTTGTGGTTGTCCAGCAAAGTAATGAAATAATGCCTCCCGTTAGAACAAGTTTACAGAATCCTTGATAAATTTTCCAAAATATGGGGTCTTTGGGTGAAAATTTTAGCAATATTTTCTTAAAAATAGGGGTCTTTGGTGTGAAAATTTTCAAAATACTCCCCAAAATAGGGGTGTTTGGGTGAAAGTGGTGACATTTCCAAAAAATAATGGGTCAATGGGTGACAACGATGCTGAAGTTGGGGGGTCTTAACAGCATTGCATACACATCACCTCCAAAATGGGAGCCCCTCCCCCCGAAACGATGCCATCGCATTTGTCATTCTCTGAAATAAAAGGCTGATGCTGTTTTTTGCAGAGGTCTCATAAGCGAAAGCACCCGTATACCGGTCGTCCGGTGAAGAAGAACCATTTGCTAATTTCAAATTTGTTCTATCAAATTTGCATGAGAAAATATGTTTTAGAAAACAAACATTTCTAGGGGTTCACTTCCCGCACACACCCGCTGTCGCTTCATAGGCCTATAGGAACTCTCTATAATCAATTGATTTATGGTTTGTTCAAATAAAACATTGAGAAAATGTGTTTTGGAAAACGAACATTGCAAGGGTTCCGTGCTTCGCGAGGGGCCCGGGAGAGAGGTACCTCTTTCCACACCCACCCCGCGCAACTCTTGAATTCGCAATGGACACTTTACATAATGGAGTCAAACAAAACGTAAACCATCAACTATGCCTTACTCTTTAAGAAGCCCATTAATCTTATTTTGCTATAAGTAGCAAAGTGAACCAGTATCAAATTTCAAAATGTTTTCTATTAATTTTGTATGAGAAAAATGTGTTTTGGAAAGCAAACATTCCATGCTATGGTTTACGGGCGCTTCGCGCGGGAGAGAGGTACCTCTTTCCACACCCACCCCCGCGCCACTTGAATTCGCAATGGACACTTTACATAATGGAGTCAAACAAAACGTAAACCATCAACTATGCCTTACTCTTTTCCAAGCCCCAATTAATTAATCTTTTTGCTATAATGATAACGTGAACCAATTACAATTCACAATGTTTCTATTAATTTTGTATGAGAAAAATGTGTTTTGGAAAGCAAACATTCCATGCTATGCGCGGGAGAGGAACCCTTCCGCACCCACCCCGTGCAGCTTTATATATATGAACTCTCCATGCTCGATTGACTTATGTTTTGTTAAAATAAAACCTTACTCATTAACATTTTTTACTATAATGCGAACCTTTTGCTCATTTCAAACTTGTTCCATCAAATCCCCACGAGAAATGAACATTGCAAGGATTCCGCGCTTTGCGCTGAAGGAGCAACCCCTCCCACAACCACCCCTGCCGCTTCATAAACTCTCCAAGATCAATTGACTTATGGTTTGTTCAAATAAAACCTTACCCATTAACTAAATTTTATTTTTAAAGACCGTTGATCTTAAATGACTATATTCATTATAAAGTGAACCTTTGCTAATTTCAAATTGTCTCCATCAAATTTTCACGAGAAAACGTACTTTGGAAAATGAACATTGCAAGGGTTCCGCGCTTCGCGCGAAAAGGGAGCCACCTCTCCCACACCCACCCCCTGCCGCTTCATTCGTCGTGGTCATGACATACTGTGGAATCTTATTTTTGGTCAAATTGAGTTAATAGTTGATTCTGGTTGCATTTTATGTACTCTTTAATTGTACCCAAAAATAAAAGTGAAATTACATCTCCTACCCAAAATAGCCCCTGTTGAATAACACCCATATGTATAACACGGGTTTCACAAACAATTCGATAGCTTTGCGTGTCCAATATCTCAAAGCACCCAGATATAAATTGCGAACGAATGCGTATTCGCTGGGACAAAGATTGTTACTTCAGTGATCAAAATCGATAATAGGTCGGTCAACATTTAAGACAATCAGTGAAATTTACCTCTCTATACTTCATGGGGGATTTGTCATGTTATTTCACATTTTAATTTTTGTGTTTTAATTATGTTATTGTACTAATTCAGACTAAGATCTGTGCACCGTAAAAAAAGAATTATTCAAGTTTGCAGTTTTTACATTTAATTACAAAAAAAAAACAACAAATTTATCACTTTTAGGGGGACTATAGTGACATTAACCCTCACTTTACCAAAGGGGGGGGGGGGGGGTTACCACACCAAGTGAACTTTCCTCCGGTGCGCAAAAACGTTAAAAATATTCGTAAAAAATCTTTCGTGTAATGTGAAGAAAAGTTTAAACAAGTTGTTTATTAAAGCAGTGAACAGATCAACTGTTGTTCAGTTTACCCGTTAAACAACTTGTTTAAACTTTTAAACAACGTTTAAAGTTTTAAAAAACATGTTTTTGCAGTGTGGGATAGTGGTTGTCATCTAAGAACAATTCTATTACATCTACTACCCATTATTGAAACTTATTAAAGTTATGAATCATTCAAGTTACATTGAAAATTTTTCCTGAGCTTAATTGTTGGAACAGTTCTAGCCAATATTTATTGTTGTGTTGTTGCAAAAATGCAATAAATTTTATTAAGTTATATAACAGCAGTACATGGTGTCCTACACTTTCCTAACACATTTATACGTGAAAATAGTTTTTTCCTGCAAAAAAACACGTTTTTTTAAAAACATATTGTCGACTAATTAAAAAAAAAAATTGTCGACTAATTAAAGGGGTTTTATTTGTTTTGAGGTCTCAAACCCAAGTGCAACCTGCCGCAAAGAAAGAAATAGAGTATTGTGGATGATCAAAAGAGAATTTGCCTTCAGAAAAGTTAGTAAAGAAGGAAAGTATTAGAAAGCATTATTAGAGATAAAATTACAGAGCACCTGGCAAGCTTTAGTCTTAATTATGCGAGTCACCAACATGGTTTTAGGAAAGGAAAATCTTGCAATAAAATCAATTAGAAGAACTGGAAGAGAGTGATCACCACAAAGCTCATACATAGTGGAACACCAGTTGATGTCATATATCAGGGTGGATCCCAGGATTGAAAACAACGTCAAAATTACTGGGGAGCTGAAGGCTGAATCTTGTCCAAAATGGGCTGATTTTGGCAAGATTTTGCAGAAATTACGGGAGGCGCGCACCCCCTTTCCGCCCCCTCCCTAGATCCGCGCCTGTAATCTAGGACCCGGGCAAGGCCTTTCGACACTTTACAACACCAAAGACTGATAGCAAAAAATCAAATCACATTGCATCGAAGGTCAAATTCTAACTTGGATCGAATCATGGCTGGATGGCCGCAAACAGGAAACAGAAGGTAGTCACTCAAGTCCGATGGAAGAAAGTAACAAGTGTTCAGTGGGTGCAAGATCAGTTTGAGTGAGACCCAAACTCTGTTGCCTTATAATATATGAACGATATGGAGACTGCTATTAGCGCAACAGTCACAATAAGCAAATTTGCAGATGACACCACACTAGTCACCAGAGTGTCAACCAAATGAAGACATCAGATGACATGAAAGATGATAGAGACCACTTAATGAATGGGCAGAAGAAATCTGGCAAATGAATTACAATGCAGATAAATGTGGAGTTATGCACTTGGATATCACAATCTAATCATTCTTATCAAATGGGCAACACAACATTAGAAGGAAACGTCGAGGAGAAAGACTTGGGCATCAAAATAACAACAATCATTGAAAGTATCACCCAAGTGCACCCTGCCCGCCAAAGAAAGAAAATAGAGTATTGGGATGATCAAAAGAAAGTTTGCCTTCAGAAGAAGAAAGAAAGAAATCAGCCTGAAATTATACAAATTCAATGGTTCGTCCCCATATCGATATGTCAATTCAAGCATGGAACCTGATCTGGAAAAAGACAGAAAATGCTTGAGAAGGTCTAAATTATACCACGTCTTCAACATTTATCGTACGAGCAGCGAATACACCGACTTCATCTAACAACACCGGAAAAGAGACATTGAAAAGAGCAGACATCATCCAAACCTACAGGATTATAAACCAAATTGATAAGATAAATCCAGAGAAACTCTTTGAATTTGAAAGAGCAGTTTATCAGCACACATGTGGGCATTCACAAAAGTTGGCCAAATCCAGATCAACGACTCGACTTAAGAAAATTTCTTCTGTCAGCGAGTGGTGGATAGCTGGAATAAACGACCAGAAACTGCTGTCCAAGCGCCCCCACTACCTGCTTAAGCAGGCATTGAGAACCACTTGGGGTTTAGATGAGCAAAAAAAGGGCACCCCCAACCCTGCCCACTATTAGTCATCAACTGAAGATGTTGAAGGGTGGCATCTAAAGGTTCGTTCATTACTAGACTGCAAACAGCGTTGCGGTAGGGTAAGTTGCGTGCTTGAAGATACGTCTATGTCCAGTATACTGTAGTGCGGTACTGCAACCGAGGTTAAAATTTATTTTAACTGCCAGCTGCAGCAGGTTAAGTGAGTGCTGCAGCAATTGTGATCGATTTATCGGCATGCACTGGCACGTGCAGCGACCTTGGTATGAACGAACTTAAGGTATATATCTACGGTAAGGTATGTCTATTTACAATGCCATTAGATTGAAAATTCCTTAAACTCAGTCCCAGAGAGTCGCGTTTATACATATAAAATTATTTGTTAGAATGTTAGATGTAATTAATGCTCTTCCATTGAAAAAATTGCCCATTTTGGCATAAAGCCTGCCATAAACAAATTAATATATGACGGGCAAATAGATCCCTTAGAGAAAAGTATTGCAAGGTATGCCCTTCTATTTTAAACATTGAAATGTCCCAGAATTAGCGTCCCCAGAGAGACTCGGTTATTAACTCTGTACGAAATTATACTTTTTATACAATACTGAGAATCACCTAAACGGTCAATCAAGCATTTTAAAGTTTAATACACTATCAGAAAAAATGCAACTTAGAAACCTTTTCTCTCTGTATGGAACCCTCAGAGGAATGCAAACCTAAAAATGGTTATTAAAAAAAATCTGATAACGCAAAAAGGTTCCTAAACAGAACCATAAAAGGTGCTTATACAGGAGTAAAGGAACTTGTTTTAGTTCGTTGGAGAACCTACGAGGTTCATACAGGGACAAGTTTTAAGAACTACTTTGTACATTTTTTCCGCAAGGTGAAAAGGTCAGTGTAAATATTATGAAATATTTTTTTTACATTTAATATAATAATTGCTAATGTTAAAGAATATAAAAACAATCAACATTAATGTTGACAAAGATTGGCTGATTTGCAGTCGCCAGTGGCGTAAATTTCCTTTTGACCATTGGTTGGATGGGTTTGATGAAAACTTATGAATGAAACAGGGTGTTGCTGAAAGATCGATTAGTAATACATATGCGCGCGAATCGCGCTAAAAAATTTGCCACTTAGAACCTAAATGTTAAAAAGTGTAAATAACCTTAAACAAAAAAAAATGCGCGCAAAGGGCGCGGAAAATTTACAAAACTTCTGTAGCCTTATTGGTTACAATATGGGGTTATTATTTTGATTAAAATCACATGCTCTCAGGGGAGGGCTGGCCACATTAATCTATTGGGGGTGATGAATTGCATTGACCATCCCCATCATCAAAAATATTGGGGGGGGGATATATCCCCAGCTCCCTCCCCAGGGAGTTACGCCTATGGCTGTTCGCATTTCGCTAAACAGGCCTATAGATCAAAACCTTGTCGGGGCATTTAATTTTCTTGAAAAAGCGTTATAGAGGATGACATGTTGCAAGTTGTATTATACTTCTTCGCTGCCAACTTGTGTTTTGACTATTTTATTTCTGGTCAGAATTAGGGATTGAGCGCACTTCTACAGAATCTGGAGAATTGAATTAGGGTTTAGGAAAACCGGAATTCCGCCACTTTTATTCCGGCGCACCGATAATTACCATTTTCTTACCAATATGCGGCTGAACTGAAAGTAACGAATTAGCGTAATTAGTACACAAAAGGTCGCCCCAACCTTTACTCCTTACCCGGCCCTCTTTTTTTACATTTCACTCTATACCAAAATAGGCTACAAAATATCCGTAAATAATCCGCAGCGTTCTTGCAATCAAAATCATGACTACATTTATCTTATATCGTTGCAAAGTTGGAATAAAGAAAAAATAACGGCAAATAAAAAAAAAAGAGCGGCGAATCTATTTTTCTATGTGGTCTATGCACGTGTATTTTTTTTCAAATATAATTCTTACTGTTTGGCAGCAAATATGGAATGGTCAAGACTTCGCTTTACTCTACCTCCTCATCTATTTGAATGGAAACATTCAAGCATCCATTTCATGTATGAGGTTAAAGGGTAACAAAAAAACAAGCCAATGGCTAATATTAAGTTCCCGCCGTGTTTTCACAAAGTTTATTTTCTTAAGGAAAATTTCAAACTATTGATTTTAAAAAACGATAATGTGGTATTTGCTCAAACTTTGTCATTTAATACATGTATATATTTGTTAGCAGGAAAAAAGAAAAGTGAAAAAAACATGGTAATTAGCCTATACGCGAAGCGGTCGGTCACGGCTCTGTTTTTAAGTTTGAGAAGAAAGGACAATAACGGGGGGAAAATGGCGTAAGCCTAATTTTGTTTGTTTTGGGAAGTATAATTTCGCTCTAAATTCAATGGAGTTGGTGAGTCTTTGGTGCACGTGCTTGCCGTTGCAATGTATATTTTTAAAAAAATTGGTCGAGACGATCACGTCATTTCTCAACAGTGTCATCTCCTCTCTCTTTTCTTCTGCAGAATGTATCCTTCAAAAAAATTCCGGCATTCGTGGGGGGGGGGTTTGGGGCACCCCCGGCACCCCCCTGGATCTGCGCCTGCCCAACACCCCACAACAACCCCACATCACCAACCACCCCGTCACCAATCACCCTCATCACACATCATCATCATCGATCAGTAGCATCATTGTCGTCAAACTTCGATGTTTCATATATATTTTCATCGTTATTGGCACAATCGTTATTTCTATCATCGTGGCATTGTCGGCGTCATCATTTTAAAATAGTAACAACCGGTAACTATATAGTAAATCTCACCATTACCAGCAGTAGAAATCAACGGGTTTCATGCAGTCGAATATGTATTCAACTTCTTAGAACACAGCGAATCAAACATTTGGGTTTTGACCAACAGTCAAATCACATTCAGTGACCATTTTGAATAATAAAACAGTTGTTTCTTGGTATTTTAATACTCTCGTCAGTTAGGACACATTCACTTCTTTTACATACACGACTTAAACGTAATTTCCTTTCATTTTATTTCATTACACGCATTCATAAGTAACTCAAACTTTCAAACGCCGTTTTCTCAGAACTAGCATTTATGCTGATTCGACACTATGCAGAACCCACGACGATATATGAACTCTTCAAGGTCAATTGTCTTATGGTTCGTTCATATAAACCTTACCCATTATTAACTCAATTCTACATTTTAAGACCGTTGATCTTATATATTTAACTATATTCATTATAAAGTGATCCTTTTGCTAATTTCAAATTTGTTCCATCAAATTTTCACGAGAAAATGTGCTTGCTTTGGAAAATATATATTGCAAAGGTTCCGCGCTTTGCGCGGAAGGGGTACACCCTCCCCACCCCACCCTCTTATCATTAAGGACTTTAGCATTTTTAAAAGTTCCAGTCCTGTGAACCGTGATGTTTAAAACATGTTCAAAACGTCAATAATGGCTTAACGTATGTGATCAAAGTTACCTAAATAATTAATAAAGAATTTTCGCCCCTGTAAGGGAAATAGGTAGGCGCCCCACCACAGCGGTATGTCCCAAAGTAAAAATGCTTCCGACGCCGATGGTCCCTGGCCCCTCGTTCGCAACTAACAAACATGGCGGCTCAAGTGAATAGCAGCACAGTGTAACGGTCATGCGTATATTAGAGGACTAAAGGATTCACTAGGTCCAGGGTACCGGTATGTGACCTTCTGGATCAAAGGTCACATTCGTTCACGCTGGTTATAAACGAGTCCTGTATGAGAAAGGTTGTTTCTCCGGAAAATGATTGTTTTTTACTGTTTTTAGACAAATTTTTGAGGATTAACTATTTCAAAAGGTAATTTATTATCTAAGGAACATTATATCAACTCGATTCTGAATTGCTTTTGATATTTTGTTTGTCTGCAGTGTGCAAAGTTGGCTCTTTGAAATGGCCTGCTCATGCTGGTAACAGGGAAAAGGTAAAGCATGTGGTTTTGCATAAGGCCAAAAAAAAATTGTTGTATTGGAGTAACGGGCCAGTGCAAAATAGGGTGTGTTTTTTAACATTCACTTTCCTGTGCTTTATGTGACCATGCAAGCTAATAAATCACACAATGACAAAACAACTCAGTTGGAACTCTGGAGCTCATCGTACATCGTATTTCTGCAAAAACTTGCTTGACTTTATTTTTTTTCGTTTTCCCTTTTTTTTTCTTGACGATTTTCCTCAATTTTTTTTTTTTTAAAGTCTAGGGTCGGGCCAAATTTTAGGGTCGGGCGGGTTACTCCAATACAATATTTTTTTGCCTAACTTCACATACCGTTAATGACAACATGTTAAAGACATAATGTGAAGTTATGCTTAGCAGGACTACATTAACTCCCTGATAGTACGTACTATGAGATTTCAATAGCTTCCCACAATGCATTGCTTCCAATGGAGGTTTTTGTACAGGTACTGATGTGGGTCGTTAGTGACGAAACATGGCTAAATTGACAGTACTGATCACAAACTTGCATTTTGAGAGCGTTTCATCTCTAACGATCCACATGGCAACCTGTACAAAAACTTCCAATGGAAGCAATGCATTGTGGGAAGCTACTGGTATCTTCTCTTGTACGTACTGCTCTTCCTCAGACAGGCTGAGCATATGTTCAGTCATAGTCCTGATGATCATGACTAGATAGTCTTAACTTTTTTATGGCTGCTGTTATCACAGACTATCTAGTCATGAAGAGTTGTGTGTAGTGAAAGTGCCATTTAAGCCAAGAATGCAAGATACACAGACAGCTTCTGCTCTAACTTTACAGCTGCAAAGTGGCTTAAATATTCATTATTTGCAATAAACGTTATATTGTAGGCATTCTTGAGAGTCTTCTGCATCATGTGATAACCATTTTTCCAGATTTAAAATTCACATTATGAAATTTTCAGGTGAAACTTACCCTTGTTGTGTCTACATTGGGCTGCCAAATTTGGCAGCATTTGGCAGCCTGTGTACATGTTGACATGAACATTTTTGGAACAAATTGTAGCATCGGTTACAAATTGGTAAGACAATTTATTCTACACTCTAGAGATGCTATGTATGTCAAAAGAAAATTTGTCAAAAGAAAATTATTTTTTCTTTTTAGTTAGGAAATATACTTCTCAAAACATCTCAAACCTTAAATGGCATTGAAACTCAACATAACAGTTGTAACTTTGGCACCAAAGATTATGTCCAAATTTAAAAAGATGATGCCGTAAGTTAAAATTATTGGAACTATCCATGGTTAGCACTGGATGTGCCATGAAAACTCCCCTTAAGCCCTCCCCCTGATATGACGAGGAGCTTTTTCCAGCATCATCAATTTTAAAGTCAGTCCCGGACTTAAATGAATATGTGTTGTTCATCTTAAAACTCGACTCACTCCAATAGGGCAGTTTTGATTTATTTTAAATCATTATTTGTTCGAACATGCCCGGCCAACATTACAATTATACACATTCAAACCAAGCAATGTCCGCGCCGCGCCATTGGTAGGCTAATTCTGTCCCTGGACTATGACCGTAGACTCGACGGGGGGTAAACAGATCAAGGGAAAGAATGTAGTATTCGGCCACACTCAGGTACGAATCAGGCACCGTTCAACGAGAATAAACCGCATGTTAACGGGGTGCCGAAATTTAAGTGTGGCAGGATAAAATTCATCCCAAGATGAAGGAGACCTTTAGAGACCCTACCACAACAGCGACAGCGCGAATACACCTTTTTACCAAAACTAGGCAGCGGCGACAGAGCGGTGTGATAATTAGTGCTGGCATACATGGCTGTTGAAAATAATTTTTTATTGCGAGTGTTTCGACGGTGGCGGTAAACCTAATTACTGCCGCAAACTTCTACGTCTAACAGTTAGGCCTACTCATTGAAAATATTGCTAATGGAGATGAGTTTTTTATATGCAACGTTTAGCATGAAGAGTATTTCTTTACAAGTATCGACCTTTGGTGAATTCCAATTGAACACATTGAAGATTTCCCCATTGTGATCGTGTCGAGCTGTTATACCCCCTTGAGTCATTTGTATCAAACGACTCAAGAAGGGGGTTTGGACTCCACCTCTACGGTTTAAGAATGGGGCAGCGGCGACAGCGCGACGTTAAAGTCCTTTATGAAAACGTTGGAAGCGGCGGCCAGCGCGAAATGACCTTTTAAAAGTGGATCGGCCGACAGGCGAAGCTCCGATTTGTAGTCAAACAGCGGCGGACAGCGAGGCAACAGCGCTAAATATTGTTGTTCTAGCCCGTTGAGTCATTTGTATCACAAGGCTAGGGAAGGGGGGTTTGGACTCACAATCTCCTCATTAAAATTGGGCAGTGGACGCAGCGCGAAGCACCAGATTTAACAGGCAACAGCAGCGACAGGGCAACAGCGTGAATGATAGTTGTTCTGGTCCATTGATTCAGTTTTATCAGAGGACTAAGGAGGGGGTTTGGACCCCAACCTCACCTGTAGAAAATGGGCAGCGGCGACAGCGCGACAGTTCAACCTTTCTGAAAAGTTGGCAGCGGCGACAGCAGCGAAATAGGACCTTTTAAAAGTTGGATGCGGCGACAGCGCGAAGTCCAGCTTTTGTAGGCAACAGCGGAGACAGCGGTAACAGCGTAATTGATGCTGTCTCTAGACCGTTGATGTCATTTTTGATCAAAAGACTAAGGCGGAAGGGGGTTGGTCCCCCATTTCCTCCTTTTAAAAATTGGGCAGCGGCGACAGCGCGAAGCTTCAGATTTTACAGCAACGCGGACGACAGCGGCAACAAAGCGTGGACATGATTGTGTTCTGGTCATTGTTCATTTTATCAGAGGAATAAGGAAGGGGTTGAACCCGCCCACCTCTACCTGTTAGAAATTGGGCAGCGGCGACTGCGCGAAGTTCAACCTTTATGAAACGTTGGCCAGCGGCGACAGCGCGAATAGCCTTTAAAAAAGTGGGATGCGGCGCAGCGCGAAATTGAACCTTTTAAAAAAGTTGATGCGGCGAAAGCGTGAAAGCTCCAGATTTGTAGGCAACAGCGGCGACAGCGCTACATGAATGTTGTTCTAGGCCCATTGGGTCATTTGTATCAAAAGACTATGGAAGGGGTTGGCGGCCCCCCCCCCCACCTCCTCCTGTTTAAAAATTTGGACAGCGACGAGCAGCGCGAAGCTCCAGATTTACAGGCAACAGCGCGACAGCGGCGACAGAGAGACATAATGTTGGTTCATTTTTTATAGAGGACTAAGGAAGGGGTTTTCCCCTACCGCTACCTGTTAAAAAGTCGGATGCGTCATCAGAGCGAAGGCTTCACTATTGCAGGCAACAGCGGCGACAGCGGAACAGCGCTAATGATTGTTTTTTCTAAGCCCATTGGGTCATTTGTATCAAAAGACTAAGGAAGGGGGTTTGGAACCCCCCACCTCTCTGTTTAAAATTGGGCAGCGACGACAGCGCGAAGACTCCAGATTTTACAGGCAAACAGCGGCGGACATGCCGCAACGCGAGAATGATTGTTGTTGATTCATTTTTATCAGAGGAGACAAGGAAGGGGTTTTTCCCCTACGTACATGTTTAAAACGTCGGATGAGTCATCAGCGCAAAGCTTCACTTTGAGGAACAGCGGCGGGCAGCAGGGCGACAGCGCGAGTGTTTGTAGTTCTAAAACACTGGGTTACTTGATCAGAGGACAAAAACGGGTTGGACCCCTTCACCAACCTTTTGTTTAAAAAGTTGGGCAGCGACAACAGCACGAACTTCCATCTTTATGAAAAGTGACTGAGGTCGACGGCGTGAAATGACCTTTAAAGAAGCTTGGATGGGTGACAGAGAGAAGGCTTCAGATTGACAGGCGCAGCGGCAAAATCAGCGCGGATTTCAAGCCCACTGGTACAAGTTTAGGACTAGGACTAATTGGATGCTTATCCATTCGAGTATAAGGAATGGTAAAACACTTGTGCAAGTTTTAAACGTTCAAGAAACTAAAGGGTAATAGCCCATATTGTAGCAATACATCCTAAGGCATAGCTGTTGGGTAGTCACATTATGAGTTTCAAAAAAAAAACTCCCAAAAATAGCTGACAATAGCTTATTCCCTATCAATGGATTTGTGGCGCTAAATCGCGATATTTCATGACTTGCATCTTGGGGGATAAGGGTGATGGCCCAATTTTAGTCTATAAAGTTTTGAAGAATCTGCTAGAAGGACTCATTCCCAAACCCCATCTGATTAAGTGACTCCGGCGAATTGAATCTTTGACGAACAACCCACCCAAGTTCACCCTTGTTTAGAAAAATATGCTCAATGTTTACAAAAACATGTTCAATATCTACAGTTTATCATTACTGGTTTACGTTAAGAAGGATATCTTTAAGAACAACCTATTTTCAACCTTATGGGTTAAAGTTTTTGAAGAATGACTCAAGTTTCAGGAAAAAAGTTAGAGGTGCATTTCATGACCGCATAATACTGACCTGGTGTACATATTTATTGCAGGTTAAACGAACGATTAACTTAACACTTGGACTTGTTTTGGAAAACACATTAAGAATGATTGGCGCGGCGACAGGCGATATAAAAAAGTCGGATGCGGCGGAAGCGCGAGCTCCAGATTTTGTAGGAAAACTTAGAAGGTTCATTAAATTGAATCTTGTTTTCTAAGAAGGATACTATTGGTTTGCGAAGCGAGTACATTAGGTTAAGAAAATATTTTAATGCGGGTTGAGAACGATTCAACTGCGATGCGGCGTAAGAATGGTTAGAAGACATTTCATTGCGAGTTAAAGAACGCTTAAACTTCACCCTTGCTGTTTGGACATAGTTAAGAATGATGCACTTTAGAAGAACATAAATTAAATCTTTTTTCTAAAGGGTAATAATGGAGTTTTTTTGTAAGGATCATATTTGAGTATTTGTTTTTAAAGAACGATTCCAAAAATTCTAACACGTTAGAATGATTCAATTTAGAAGGATCATTTAATTGAATCTTTGTTTTACTTTCACCCTTAAGCGTTTTATTCAGTCTGGTTATGTCAATTGCGAGCCAGTAAAGTGCTTAGAAGCATTAATTGCGGGTAAGAACGATTCACTTCACCCGTGCTTGCTGTTTAGAAAAATGCCTTAATGTTAAAAACATGTTAATATTTGCCTTTTGTATTTACTATGATTTTATTAAGAAGGATTATTTTAAAGAAAAGGACCCATATTGTGTGTTTCGTTTCATGCAGTTGAGTTTTTGTTTCTAAGAACGGGTGCAAAATTCTAAATTCTGACTAGAAAACTGGTAAACTTGTTTTAAAGGAGGTAATAATGGAGTTACACGATGCGAGTAGATCTGTTTAGAAAATATTTGAATTGCGGGCGTTAAAGAACGAGTCAACTGCGATGCGAGTAAATTTGGTTGCAAACATTTTATTTTTGGCGTATATAACGATTCAATTCACCGTTGCTTGTTTTGGAAACCACGTTTGGAATGATTCAACTTTAGAAGGATCATTAAATTGAATTTCGTTTCCAATATTTAAAATTTAGACTAGAAAGAAAAACTGGTAACTTTGTCAAGAAGATTGTAGAAAACACGTTAATTGCGTTTACAAACACGTTAAATGTTAAGATTTGTGTTATAAGAACGACCCACCTTTGGGTGTTGGTATTTAGAAAACATTTCAATTGCGATGTGAGTAAACTATGTTTAGAAAACATTTTCATTGGCGGACAGTTAATTGCGGGTTAAAGAACGATTCAACTTATCCGTGCTTTTTTTGGAAACGTTGAGAGTGGTTTGACTTAGAAGGATCATTAATTGACTCTTTGTGTTCTAAAGACGGATGTTAATGGAGTTTTGTAAGGTTCATAATTGCGATGCGAGTAAATTAGTTTAGAAAACATTTCATGCGGGTTGCGGACATTTAATGCCGGTTAAACAACGATTCAACTTCACCCTTGCTGTTTGGAAACAGGTTAAAATAATAGTGGTTCTACTTAAGAAGGCTCATTACATGGAAATCTGATATAAGGCGTCTTTGTAGGATCATATTTTGCGGATTTGATTTCTAAAAGAACAACTTAATTGCCAGAAAACCGTAGTCTTTATCAAGGAGAGTGTAGAAAACATGTGAGTGCGTGACAAAACATTGAATGTTAGGTTGTGTGTTAAAAACCTTTGACCTGGCAGTTTTGGTACGTTGTAACACATAATTCAGTGCCTTTAGAAGTGGCCTTCCACATGCTTGCAGGTGATTTGGAACGCATCTATAACACAACAAAGGCCTATTAGGGTTGTTTCGACTCATTTAAATGCAGTTTTCATGCTAATGTGCCCGGAAAAAAGGAAGACTTTTTACTTTTTAAAGCAAAAATTGTAATTGCAGGCCCACTTGAGTCGCCGTTATTCTCAAAGGAATTAAAGAACGACACATCTTCACCCTTTGTTGGTTTTGAGAAACATGTCAACGGCGATGCGAGTAGAAATACATTTCAATGCGCGACATTTTAATGGCGGGTTAAAGAACGATTCACTCACCAGTGCTTGTGTTAAGCTTCGTCCCAAACCCCAGATTTTACCGGAAGTTATCAACAGTTTGTCAAATTTTGGCATCAAAGGAAGCTTTTTTTCATGAAATCTTATGGATACAGTCTGCACCGAGTTCGCTCCCTCAAGCTACTCAAAATCTGCCCTGATGTCCTTCTTGTCAGTCATTATGCCTTCTCATCCAAGACAGATATTTCCGTCCTGGAGACATCAATGGCAAACGCAGTAGAAACGCAACTTCGGAATGGTGTCCCACAGTCTGTCCTGGCACCCAGTCTCTTCAACTCTACGTCGCCAGATATGCCAAAGGGAGCTTGTTCGCAGTACTCCTACTCAGACGACACGCACTTGGAATAGCTGCTGATTGCTTGATCCTTAGAAACAGTGTGGCAGAACGACCTAATCACTGTAACCAATTCTTCCACCGATGTCACTTGAAACTCGGCAAAACCCAAGACCGTCAGCTCTGTTTTTCCACCTTGCAAATCCATGCGCAAAAAGAGAACTAAACATCACTCTAGATGGAAAAACTGACACATAACCCAACACCGAGTACCTTGGCGTCACATGGTAATCGCAGCCGTACTTTCAACTCAACACACTCAGCAGTCGCTGCCAGACGCAGTCTCTTCCACCTCCTCAGAAGGCTCGCGGGAGCTGGATGTGTGCATCCTTTGACACCTTGCATGCATCGACTGGTCCCTGGCATTCTCCACCGCTGGGCGCTGCCGGTGGTGGAGTCACAGCGTGCATTCCGCACAGGGTTGGTGTCGTTCTGGGTGATGCAATGAGACTTGTTATAGGTTGCCTTTTGGCGACGCCTGTGGGATACCTTTCCAGTTCTGTCTGGTATGGCTCCTGCAGGCCTTGGGAGGAACCTTCGTGCGATCAGGCTCCCGGGGAGGTGTGAGAACTTGGGTGGCCTGATCCCACCGCCGGCACCCTTTGAGGATCGGAGAGTTCCGCGGGGTCGCTTTGCTACCCAGTCCATGACGCCGTGGTCGCGGTGTCCCTGTCGTTCATCCTGGATCGGATGACGGATGGTGTGAGCGGTGGTTTTCCTTCTGCTTTGGACCGTGTGCAGTTTTTGGACCCCGTCTGGCGGGCCCGGGGCTGTGGCCTTGGTGGGAGGGCGTGGGTCGGCCTCGGCAGACTCGGAACTGGTCCGTGGGTCTGCAGGGACTTTCCTTCACAATATCGGAGTAGAGCCTTCGCCGGGCTGCGATTGTGGAGAGTCGCAGGCCATTGTCCGCGTCATGGATGGCTGTGGGGTATGCGGTCCCAGGTACGTTCCGGCCTGTTCGTCCTGGATGGTGAAACTGACAGCTGGTTGGGGACGGATCTTCCCCTGTTATTTTGGACTTGCACGAACGAACGAACGAAGGGAGGCTAAAGGCCTTTTAGTTTGGACAGTTAGGAGTGGAAAAATATACTTATTCGGGCTATCTTCACCCTTGTTTGTTGAGAAAATATGTTATTTAGAAAACACGTTAAATGATAAGAGAGTTTATGTTCGTCAATTGCGTTTAAGAGATAAAATGAATAAGAATTTATTATTTTTTAGAAACACTTTTTTAAGTTTTTTATTTTTTTCGTTTTTGGTGTTTTTTTGGGTAAGAAATTGATTAAAATATATGTTTTTGAATAAAGTTTGTGTTCGTTTATTGCGTTAAAAATATCAACCCGTATTTGTTCATAAAAAATGTTAAATACGCGATTCGGAAATGTTTGGAAAACAATTTTATTTGTGGGAAACAATTGTGGGATATGAAATTAGAATTACTCATTTTCACACATCCTTGTTTCCGGTGCGAAGCCGAATAGTCCGGTTGGGAGCCAAGTCCTGGCTCCATAGACGATAACGGAATAAAGCATGAAACTAATGTTGCGTAAAGAGTAACTGAATCGAGTGCCCTATGTTCACCATTGTTTCCCGACTATGATACGCCGGACAATGGGTACTTCTACACCGGTACCGAAAAGTTTATAGAGCGACAA
>JAMKCH010010225.1:0-43866 GCA_023653785.1 Ophioderma brevispina | reverse complement strand
TAATCTTACGGCATCTTTTGCGATCAAAGCTTTCGGGAACGGACCCCTGGACCCCCACCCCTTTTCTGTCGATTCAGATGCGACTCTTTCGCTGGCCCCCCCCCCGCCCCGAGACCCGCATATCAAATCCTAGCTACGACGCCACTGACCCTGTATTGGTCTCTCGGTGGCAGGTATAGCGCGGGCGATCTAACTTGGATAGGGTAAGGACACATGTCTCTGGAAAACAAACACACATTATGTTTTAATTGGTCTCCCTCCCTGATACATCTGCTTCCTTAATCCAACGTAGATAATTTAAAGATGTTTTTTTCTGAGTCACAAAGTTTGCTGACAATCGTCCTGATTGTTCGTGCTCTCTGCCAGTACCATATATTTTCGTGACCTAACCGGACCCAGTTATCTTCACTCACGAATAAATATTTTTAGAATCTGGGAGAATGGGCTTGCCGAAAATTTCTCGCACTCATTTCTTGCCAAGAACCCAGATAAAAGAATAAGCAGATTCCAGCGTCTCGGAATATAACGCAAACCTCGCCGATAGCTAAGGCTTGGTGCTGCAAACAATGGAAACTCGACCACCAAAGGTCTTTCACAGAAGCTGCGAACAACGGCTCACAAAGCGGTCTTTTCAAGTATTCACACAACTTCAGAAGATCCATTCTCGATATTAACAATACCATTACGGAAGTAACGCATAGGCCAGATTATCGTTTAGCCAGTTACCAAGCCCGTCTGAATGGTCTGGATGGCGGACTTATAGCCTCGAAAGGCCTTCGTACGGTAAGCCGCCTGAAGACCTGCCTCAAAACTCTTAACAAATCAGTCAACTGGTCCGAAGTAGTTGGTTCTACTACTAGGATGCACTTTCCTTGGTGGCACCAGCCGACGTAAGGCCCCAGATTTTTAGTCATAACTTATAAGTTTCGAGGATCTTCTACCCACCCTCTTCCCACAAAGAGGTGTGGACTCTCTAGAAAGGCCTTCATTACGAAGCGGGGAACGTCTGGGATAGAGGGCCATGGCAACATCTTAACATCTTGAACAATCCTCCACCGATGCCTCCCCTCGCTCTGAGAGGCAGTACAAGGCGTCCTCAATAAAGTGGTCAACACTCGAATTGCTGTTTTAGGGCATGAAAATCGGTTCGTAATTTAATACAAATTTGATGTCAAATTCAAGATAAGGACCTATCTTTCCAGTACAATTAACCCCATCCGATAGCTTTGTGTTTGTCCACTTTCTGGGATATACGCAATTGTTTGGGGCAGGTAAGCGAAATCACTCTGTGCCATTTTCATATATCGATAGAAACACACGTTTCTGAATACATTTTCAACATAGCGGTTGTGTAAAATACCAGCATCCGTAAAGACATTTTCCATGATAAACTTTAATAACTTAATTTAAAGAATCTCTTACTAATATTTCAAAATTCCTAAAATAAAAATATTGCACAATTCCCATACTTCAAGTTGATAATTGACGTATCAGTGCCACATTACTTGCACTCAAAAAGTAATGCCAACAACTTCACATGGCTTATAATTGCAACGCATGAGTCAATGATCTTCAAAAATGTTCCACTTGAACCATCTGGTGGTAGTCATAATGAGTTTCAATATTTGGTTTCGATTTGTGTACAAATTAAGTCCCATGATCAGTCTTTCTTTTCTTCTCTTGTTTTTTTTGAAAATAAAGTCCCATAATCTGGGATGGGATGTGAAATAAAAGTTCTTATCATCTGCCCAATCTCCTCTTCCTTCGACATACCCCTCCTCGCTGAATACAGCGTGCGGCTCGTGAACGCATTACCTCGACAGTCCTCCCTGGCACTCTTCTGTCTTCTGCGGCTGAGTTGCGTGACGGGACAGAAAACAAGCAATTTCCTGAGTGTTACACTTTTATTGAGACACCCTGTAGAATGCTTAGGATTCAGATGACCACATCTACCCGGGGGCCAATTAAGATATCGTATTAATTGCCCACCTCGGGAGCGCAGGGGCTATCAGAATGTTGAATACTTTGACAAGACAGGATTTTTTGCTGTATTGAAAGCATGAAGAGCCTTGGTCATACAATTTTTTATATCCCAATGTGAAAATGATGAACAGTGCTAAAATAACTTTTGGTTGTGATTAACATGAGCCTAAAAATATTAATGCAAACACAAGATAGTTTTTTGTGTAAGTAAATGATGATACATGTGAGATAGGATTGTATTTTTCAGTGTTTTTTATACAAATTTATATGAATCTTACAAGGTTTTATTTTCCATGTGTTTTAAAGTGGGGTCAATATTAGGCCCAGTTGGGCTAACTGCCAACATTGCCCGGTTAATACTCATGTCTACTCAGGTCTTTATCTTGCATATTCAGAAATAGGACAATTTTCTGGCAGCGACATCAGTTATAGGGTACGGCTATTGAGTGAACTGTGAAATCAACACTTACGAATCCCAATATTTATTACCCTATTCAGTTTTCACATAAAAGTCACCTACATCATGTGCCAATTAATTTTTTGTTGGAAACTGATGGTTATTTTATCTCTCAATTCTTTGGCTATTTTTGGATGTTTTTTTAATTAATAATTCTGTCTCTGCTGCCATTGCGCGGGGCTACATGGTGCCCACACCAAAATGTTTCTTGTATGTGTAGTAGTGGACACAAGAACTGAAGCACCAGTAACCAACCGTCGCACCACGTCTCTGGGTAGAGACTAAAGGAGACATGCCTTCAGTTAATGCCTAATCACTCGTTGTGACAGAGGCGACCTGAACTCTCCAGGTTCGTCGCCACCGAGGCTCAATAATTTCATCATCGTCGTGGCTTTTAAGCGCTGAACAAGACCATGATTTTTTGGAAGTTTGTTTGGCAGCCATAAGCCTAAGATCTCCCTAACATATTGGGCCCTGAATCAGAGCAATAGAGCAATGTTACACTCGCCAGAGAACGGGTGAATCCAAGTAGAAAATATAACGGAACACTTGGTTGGAGGAATCACTCTGTGACGTCCGACAGATTGTGGAACAAATTTAAAATCATGAAAAATATTTAAATGTCTTGAAAAGCTCTGAACTCTCCGATAGATGCACTAATTACACCCTATCTACCTAAAAACTTTTCAACGTAAAAAAACAACCAAGTTTAAAGGTACGAGCCGAATAAAGTTAATAAATGTTAAGAGAGCACCAGTATACTCAAGTGCGTCTGCCCTCATGGCCAACTTGGTCCCATTTTCTTCTTCTTTCTTCCATTCCTAATTTCTTTGTTGAGAACGCTTGTGACATTTCATTAAAGGAAGCTCAAATTGTTTAAGTTAAATAACTCCAACTGCATTTGTTCTTAAGGTTATAAATTGGAGTTTTGAGTTTTGAAATTAGATTACTATTCTTGTGGTAAAGGCGCGTTCTGGTTCTGACTTGAATACTTTTCAAATTTATATTTCTTAGTTGCGTTTGTTTTCTTGCTGATGTCTGTTGTGGCGATGTATTCAATACGGAATAAACCCCAATCTCCTTGTAACACAACTTGTCCTTCCCAATTAAATTGTGTTTCGACGAAGCTGCAGTCGACTGTTCTATCGAAGTATGTTGGTTATTAGTTCTGTGATAGAGGTCTAACTCCCGTTGTTTCTGGTATTGTACAGTCTTTGTGAGATACCCTACAGGAAGAAGAGTACTAAAAACCATAGGAAGGTTCCGCTGCTCTGGTTGTCTCACGTATAAGAGGGGTTGTTTTGAACCTGGTATTATTGCATTAGCACCTCTAGCATGAAAACTATAAATTATCTTTGGCTGTTTGGAGGTTGATGGTGTGAAAAACTGAGATTGATCTGTTGCATTGTAGAAGAAATGGACCAAGTTTGCCAATGGGAGGGCAGCGCACTTGAGTATAACTTGGTGCTCTCTTAACATTTATTAACTTATAACGGCTCGTCTTCTTTTGAAAAAAACTATGGGTGTTTTTTTTAAACGTTTACGTTTTTTGGGTAGATTCCTTAGTTTTGTTAACATCAAAATAGCTATCAAATTTGAGATTTTATAAACTCCTCAAAAAAACGTTGGAAACTTTTTTGTTGAGTTATATCTCAATTTATTTTGAAAGGTTGTTTTCATCAATAGTATTTAGTATCAGGAAACGGTCGTTATTTCGCCTGAAGCCTTACAAGGAAACCCACTTTTAAACAACCGCTGTGAAGCCCATGGTTGAGTAACTCTCATTGCAAGACAAGGAGGTCTCCACCAAATGTGCCAAATTTTTGCCATTATTGTCTCTAATAGAACAATCAGTTCCACCAGTTGCATTAGTTTTTGGTCATTTCTTTGAGACCTGCCTGTCATCAAAGGCCATAGAAAACGTGAATTGTTACAAATGAGGTGTCATTGTAAAGGAAAAATGACTTTTTATAGCTGATATTCAACACTATTAAAACAACCTTCAAATAAAATGAGATATAACTCAACAAAAAAAGTTTCCAAACTTGTTTTTTGAGGAGTTTTGTTATAAATTTATTAGTTGAAATAAAACTTTTAGGTGTTTTTTGAAATTAATATTTCCTTCAGTTACTGAGATATTTCAGATTTTAAGTTTTCTCTCGTCGTTTCGTTCGTCGTCGGCGGCGCGGCAATTTTAGGCCTTTTTTTCACAAAAAAAATTAATAATTAAAAAGGGCATACAGTGTGGGAAGTTAATTGGTCCCACCCAATTCACATAGCAGGAAACCTGTTATAACTGGTAAATGCTATTGCAATTCAGCAGGTACCTGTTATAACTGACTCAATGTATACAGTGCTATGTCCACAATAGGATTAATGCTTTAATCTCGTGAAGTTTATGTAGTATTAAAATCATCTCCTCCAACATCCTCCCTCGCTAGTAAAGTGGATAAGAAACATCGATTTGTAATGCAGGTGCCACTGGTTCTAATCCAAACCAGAGGCCTTTTTAAAAAATGTATTTCACTATTATTTTAGAGTAGGAGAAACATTACTAATCCAGGGTTGGAAATACACGTGTACAAGACGTTAGGAACAGTAACCCGTTCCAACCTGGTACCCCGCTGTATAGCACTGTAATGCAGTTATGAGTCAGTTATGCTGGATAGCACCTCCCAGTACAACTGGTTCCTGCTATGTGAATTGGGTCATCTGTCCCTTTTTTGTGATAATACACTGGTATTTTACATTTTGGAAAAGAAAAGGCAATGAGTTTACTGCTGTTGCATTTAGGAAAACAGACGTATTTTACCAAACAGACAGGTGGAAAATTCTAAGAACCGCATGTTAATTTCTACGATATCTATCAAATAAAGATGCAATCACTCAGAATCCCTTTTAAAAAAACTGGCGACAAGCGCATAAAAGACTCCGGAAAACCCCCAAACCAGGCCTGAAAATATAAAATACAAATTGGCAGCAAAAGTGCTGAATTCAGGGGTTTTTTCCCTTGACGTGGCATCTCTGCAAAATATGAACATTACGTCTGAACACTGTTCATTTTAATAAAACGTGAAGGCAACGCATGAGATTTCACATTACCATATTAGCCTTTTGCATTAAAATTCGCATTCAATTTTATGAAATACCTTTAAAAATCTTCCTGGAGTGTACGCAACCACGAGCTAGCCAGAGGGACATCTTTTTTGTTTAGAAACATATTTTGTATATACTTATTTGTAAACATAAACAGTCTACACATGACTCGCTACATTTTGGAGTGGCATGGATGTGTGAACTATATGAACTGTGTCACCTGTTACGACGTTATTTACGATGAGATTAAATGAAAATCCTCAATAAAAAATCATACTGTTCAGGACTTGAATTTCTACTTTATATCCATGAAAGTTATCACAAGATCAATTCTAAAAAGAATGATAGTACCAACTGAGACTTACTATATATAACAACATTAACTATAAGTCAAAAATGGTAGGCTCGAACGAACTCGAACCTAATGAACACCAAAATAAATCACTTTTTCCTTATCTTGACCAGTGGCCCATCAAAGGTAGCTTATAATATCGGGCGATGGTATTTCCCCTTTAAACATTCCGAGAGTTCCACGAAATTAGATGTTGTTATTTATAATCAGATGTTTTCATGTAGGGGCTCTGACAATGCAATGAATTTTACATGCAGATTTGGTGTGCTTGTACGGCCGCTTACACTTTTGTCCAGGAGCACACTAATTTTTTTGCTCGTTTTCCTTGATAAATTTTACTAGTTTGTCTCTGGTATGGAAAGAATGAGCAGCTTCCTCACATAGAGGCAACAATTTCCCTGTGATATTAATTTGTTCGGGGTTCAAATTGGAGAAAATCACCGATTATTTTAATAATTGTGGTCATCATTTTCCGTCCCTAGGTAATACTTTTTAGATATATTGTTTTATCAAATACGTTTACAGACAACATAGTAGCTATTGTTATTATATTCATTGTAATCGAAACTGACAACCTGGTGTTTCCTTAGAAAATAACTGATACTAACAATTACATATACTTCCATATCAGTTTCAATGTTCAGGTTGACCTTTAGCCTACAAATTAAAGAGATGATCCCACCGGAATGAATACTAGCATAATTTTATATGCCGAAAGTGGTGGGCCAAGGCGGAACTCAACTACCAACAACCGACTAACCAAAAGTAAATCAATGACGCCTATCGCTTAGACGGCTGCGCCGCGGAGGAAGCTTGTAACATGAGACGCGAATTGTTTGTATATGCTAGTGAGTGTTCATTAGGGATGGTGAACAAAAAATTCCGTTAAACATCATTTTCTTTGTATAAAGTTAATTATTTCAATGTTTATCAGTAAAAGGCACATCGTGAGGATAAAAAGAAAACAAATACTAAAGGTTTTTTGTCAATTTAATTTCGTATAAGGCTGTAGGTTCTGTGAGACTTTTGCCACTAATAATCGGACATACATGCCCGCTTGAAAGCACGTCCTAACTCGTCTTTTCCGTTGTCTAAATTCCTATCCTTGCTCATGAAATGTACCAAATATACGTCTGAGGGTTGAAATACAAGCTGAGCTATTGTATTACTGATAAGTCTAGCGGCGCTAACGATACGCCCACCTAGTGGTTTTTACTCGTCAAAATCGATCAAAACAAAGGAGTTTGTTTATGAATAATATCCTCACGGTGTGTGTCGCTGTATCATGATTGTTTGATGTTTTTGTGTTGCTGTGTTTTTTCTTTATTTTTTGGTTTTTAGTTTTTAACACTTGGTGGAACACCTACCGTGTATCCTTAATAAGATTTGGGAAATGTTTTGAACTGATAGATGAATAAAATACTTTCCTTCCATAAACTTCAATGGCCAAGGTGACCGTAAGTAAAGAAATTGAGCTTACTACTCCTCTCGTGTAATTTTAATGTGCTGCAAGTCGTGGGCTACCGCCGGACTCGAACCGACAACACGAGACTATCCAAAAGTAAAATCAATAACGTGCAACGCTTAGACCGCTCGGCCCGAAGGAACTCTTACTGCAGTAACGCCAAATGTTGAGATATGAATGAAGGATGGTTCAGTAGTGATTTTGAACAAAAGAATCCCGTTTAAAAACGTATTTTCATTTGCATAGAGTGAATTATCGTCACATTATCACTACAAGGCACATCCTGAGGATAACTAGAAATTCTGTATTAAGTTTGCTCTATCCAGTTCGTAATTAAAGCTGTAGGTAGTGAGACCACTTGTAAGAGTTTCGCACTTGCCACTAATAATCTTTAGAAGTGACCGGTTGAAAGTACTTCTAATTCATCGTTTCAGTTTCTTATGTCATCTGTTGCACATGAAATGTGTCCAATATACTTTGTGGGTTGAAATAATGCTATGGTTGTGTAGTAGAGCGGTTAAGTGCTTATTGATGATAATTGCCACCTAGTTCTATTTCTCGTCAACCGCGTCAAACAAGGGAAGTGTGGTTGTTAATATTACTCACGGTGTGTGTCGTTTGTATTGGCTGTTTTGATGTTTTTTGGCGTTTGTTCGTGTTTTTGAGTTGTTATTTTTAAAAACTTGGTGGACACACTACCGGGTGTCTTAATATGAATTAAGAGCAAGCAAGACCACAATATCTCCGGACATCCAACATTTTGTAAAGTTTCTAAAGCATCTGCGTGCACCCTAAATTAGTAAATCAGTGGACTCGTAGCAATCTCTTCAATCCGAGAAATTATTTTTTAAAGCATTGGTATTGCTGTCTGATCCATCACCTCAACTCCATGTGGATTTTTATTTCAAATCCAAAGTTGCGTTTCAAGGTTATTGTCGTTGCTGGTCTTTGGTTCAGAAGCATATTCAAGTATTGAAACCAATATCCAGCAGTCTTCACAACCACATTAAATGCCTGAATATAAAAATATGTGAAAATGGTGGCACATTTTTAAATCCAAGATGTCCACCACAGGAAAACAATCTGCGACTTATGGATTATATTTGCATGCCTTGGCATCACAAACGTAGGTATTGCCACCAATTTCTTTTTTAAAAAAAGCAAAAAACTAAAAAATTAAAAAAAAAAAAAAAAAAAATATGTTGTAAATGGCGGCCATTTGAAAATCTAAGATGGCTGTCAAAAGGAAACAATCTGCAAAGTTGTGGGGGCTATATATATATGTCCTTGGCACAACAAACATGGATATTGCCACCACTTTGGGACGTTCTATGTTGCTCAAAAGTCCAGGATATAAAACAAAAATATGTTTGACAAAATGGCGGCCATTTTGAAATCCAAGATGGCTGACATGAAGGAAACAATCTCGCGGACTTTTCATGTAATATTTGTGTTCCTGATATCACAAACATGGGTCATTGCCACCAATTGAGCTTCTATGTGCTCAAGAAGTCAGGATATATAGATTAAAATTTGTTGAAAATGGCGGCCATTTTGAAATCTAAGATGGTCGCCAAACGGACAGGGATAAAAAATTGTAACAATTTGATTTGGATTCTGGGACCGATTTTCTACATTTTAAGACCAAAAATTAAAGACACACCGTCCCATACTGCAGGGGTTTAATGGGGCCACACACACACAGCTAACCTGCTGTCTTTTAGACTTGAACTATCAATCAACGTTTAAGTTATAAAATTTTATCAAAATTATTTTAAGGTAGGAAAGATCCCAATCAAAAATGTTTTTCCTTAAATCAATTTTCTGTTTTGTCCAGGTTTTCAGTAATTTCAACAATGAAAAATCAAAAAATTGCTAATTACCAGATTTTATAATAATGTTTGTCCTTAGCCAAAGCCGGTTTATTAGACCTTTAGTTACGGTATTGTTGCAAAAAACAGAAATAAAAAAAATGGAAACACTTGTTCTATACAGCAGGGAATAGGCAAATACAACCGCTTTTACAGAGGGCTGAAAGAAAGTAATGTAATGGCTACAAGAACACTGGTGATGTTAACGGCAGTAGTATCAGAAAACTATTTGGACGTTTCTCAGTTTCTATTTGGACCAAAGTGTCATTTTTGATGCACAACATCTCCAGTTTTGTTCTTCAAATAAAATGCCATTTGCCAGAGGTTGTTCATTAGCTGTTACTGCTTGTACTGACGTTTTTTTATTTTTTAAGTCTATCGCCGATGAGTTAATAGCATTAAACATATTAAAGCAATATTAGGCACATTTTTGAAGGGCGGCCCTCCATTTTCAAAATTGTTGAAGATTGTGCACAGTTTTGTTGGGAATTGACTAGTCTAGCCCATATCTGTGAACGATAAAGCTCAAACATGTGTATTGGCCGCTCAAAGAAGGAATTTTGTATTAATCGGGGATCCCCATAATAATTCAATATCTACTGGAAACCCACCCCCAATTTATATCCTTGCATGTGTGAATTGAGCCTCCTCACTAAAATACCATATATTGATCCGTGTGACCCAGCAGAACAGCTGATCGATGAGTATCGGAACGTAGATCACACAAAGTCTTTGGATGACAGAAATTTGCGTTTCCAGAGCCCGTTGAATATTATCGGGGATATCCGAATTTAATTACAAAATTCCTTCTTTTGGTAGCAACTACGCATTTTGAGCTATACCGTGGCAGGTAATTTTACTGCCAATAACCAACACACTCTGGCAGAAATCGCAACCCAAACTTTTAAAATTGAGGTCGCTCTTCAAAAATGTGCTAGTAGGCTTTAATGAGCTGTGAAATTTCCTTGGAAGTTTCATATTTTAATATTAATCAAAACCTTTTCTAATTTAGAACATAAAATCGTCATACGGCAAATTGTGTAATTATATAAAAATACCAGGTTTTTTTATGTTGATCGGTTTCGTACACTTGGTCACGATAACGCTCAAATTCTTCAAAAAAAAAATGGCAACCATTGGCGGCCATATTGGATCTCCTCATTTGCATCATATAGTCATAAAGTGTCGGATTGCACAATTCCACATACCTTAATAATATGTATGAAAGACCTGAAAATATTTAAATTAGACGTTTATTTTGATTATGGATCTTTCTACCTTCACTCTTAAATGATTTTACAACAGATACCAAAATAAACTCTAGGAGGCGGTAGACATTGATATCTAATTTGAAGCAACATCTTGAGTTAAACAGTAACTACAGTACTTTAATTTAATAATATGATTTTTTTTTAACGCGTGACATATCCACGTGATGAATCTGCTGAATTTTGCGGCAGCCATAAAGGCGCTCACACATCGAATCTTAGGGGTGGGCAAGTATGAACTTTTTTTTAACACATCGTTATGTCACACAGCAGATTCTGTGCCATTGTTTAGAGGCTGAGCAGAATAGCATAGGGGCCTTATTTAAGATTTCCGTTTACCCTCCCACTACAGAAAAGGTTTGACTCATTTGGTATTTTATGCCCTCTACTCAATGCTAGGTACAGGTTAGTACCTCAAATTGTGGTATCACTTTTTCAATAGGGGCCAATTTAAGTTTTACACCTGGGTTCAAACTGTTAAAATGCTCCAATCATGTGAAATGTATGCCATATCCATATTGTCCATCTAATCATAAGGATTCCAAAAATGGTATAGTTTGTAAACCACCTACGGACCAATTGTTTTGTTTTGGAGTTATACGGTAAATGGCTACAAAATGGTAAAAAAGGGTCAATTCAATTGTACAGGGGTCACTTAAAAGTTAATCTGATATAGTTTAAATACTTGCAAGTTATTGCCTGAGGTTATGGCCATAAAGGTATATTTTGTATTATGTTAAATGCTTCTACGTAGACACGGGTCAAAGAAGGTCAACACCAATTGGGTATGGTTTGACCTATGACCTATTTTTGTCTCATAACATGGTAACTATGCATAGCAGATGGTCCAACTATTCCTTATTTTTGACTCATTCAGCTCGATGAACAGCTTCTATCATTTTCAACAAATTGGAGGCAACTTCCGATTTTGACCCCTGTACAAATAGAAGTGACCTTTTTTAACCATTTTAGCCATTTTTACCCTACACTCCCAAACCATTGGTCAAGTTGGTACAAACTATACATTTTTGGAATCTCCGTGACTAGACGGACAATATTGCAAACAGTTTTAACACAACATATTGGAGCCTTTTAAAAGTTTGACCCCTGTGTAAACTTAAATTGGGCCTAATGAAAAAGACACCACAATTTGAGAGTACTACCTACCTAGCGTTGATATAAGGGGCCATACTAACTAACCAAAGGTGTCAACCTTCTGTAGTGAGGTTAAACGATGATGTTGACCTGGGTCCTAGCTCGTCCACTTGGTGGCTCGTGAAAGTGAATCAGGCAGGCTTTTTCACTCAAGATGAATTTTTTATTTTTTTTACGTTTTTCTTTTTTTATTTAAATTTTGTACATGAAGTCAAAGTTAAAGCAATTTACATTTTTAATTTTCAAAAAACCAAAACAACAAACATGGATCTTCATCCTGGATTTTGCTAGAAACTCACAATAGGTGCTCTATCTAAGTTTAAGGCAAATAATGTGTCCACAAGGAAAATAGCAAACTTATTCTCATGGCAGAAAATATTTTGGTTCACACAAAACTTTCTTCAATTGAGGCAATGCAATGCACAGAAACACCAAAACAAGATCACTAGTTTGTGAGTGAGGGAAAATTGAAGATCTATTGTTTAAGTCAAGCCTTTTGCAACCAGTTCATAACGGGTTAATACCTGTGAATGGTACTGGGGCGTTTTCATACCATCATGTGCGTGGTGGTCTATTATTAACATGATAGTAGCAGGAACACTCATTGTGTTAAGAGGTGTTTCCTGTTTCTATAAATAATTTAACCAGTAGGTGAAAGTTGTAGCTGTGGGCTATGAGTGACTACACTCCCTCTGCAAGGTAAAGACATTTTTCCTTTTCATACCAATCATTAAACGTGGGTTATTTTGGAAACCTATGGGTTTACAAAGGGAGCATAAACCTAGCACGTTTGCATGTTACATAGTTTTTCATCATTATTTTGGTCATGCTGGCAATAAATGGCAAATAACAAATTTAACCTAAAATCCCATTACTTTATTTACAAAACTTAAATCCATGGAACCATCCCAAAACTTTATCTTCAGGGAAAAAGCTTGCTAGATTCTTTTTAAGGAGCAGATACCATCGGAATCCACTCGTTTTTAAAAAACTGCCCACCCCTAGTATATCTGAACAGGCACGCCAAAAAGCTCTGATTTCCGAAACAGGGAGGGAAACTTAGTACCCGGAGAAATCCTGCGGGATCGAGTATGGATCGTAGAAACCGAATTCACATAAGCACAGAGCCGAAAACGAGCCGCTACCGGTTATCGAACTGTGATCTCAATGTGAAGGTGAGGGAAGATCCGCTGCTTTGTCACCCCTTTCCTCCTTCAAGGATTAAAAATATTTGGTATTGAAAGTCTATTCTAACTACCTTAAGAATGATTACTAGACTATTTTAATTCAAATCAAAATAAAAAACAACAGTAGGTCTACCGTCTAATGGAAGTGGCAGCATTCCTGGCACGAGGTGTTCCCCCTCTTATCATCCCTGACAAAGCAACACATTAAACATATTTCAAATAACACATACAATACATTTGAATTATATATTTACAATTACGTTCATATCTTAACACTTAATGACCAGGGGTTTCACTTCCGTTGGTGCCGGGGGGGGGGGGGGGTTCCCATGACCCCCTAAGGAACCACTTTCCCCGGTGGACTTTTTGTCACGAAATTTTATCCCACGCTGTGAAGAGTCATCAGACAACCCCAAATCGGCATTAAAAAACTGAAATATTTTATTTGGGCTGCAAATTAGGGTCCAAACATTGTTTTCAAAACACAACGAAAACTGGGCAAAAAAGACGGAAAATTCACATGAGCCTTTTCCATGCGCTTACATCAACTTTTTAAAAAACTTATAAAAAAAGAAAAATTAAAAAAAAAAACCCAAATTACATATATTTAAACACAAAACTTACTTGCAGTTTTAGGGAATCCTAAAACCTAGTTTGAAGCTTGGACCTACAAGAACAGTTATATGCAAATTATTCTGTATTTGCAATTGGTATCAGAGGCTTACTTCTGATATATCAGTTGCATATCCAAAATATTTAGACCTTGTTTCTCTGGCAATAACCTCACAAAATCCTGTGCAAAAAGGTCCCAAACCAATCTCGGTAATCGTGCTACGGCTTCTTATGCATTTTTTACGCCAAAATATACGACCAACTGGTTCCTTTCTTAAAGTTTTAATTGTAAATTTATATCTTGACACTTTTAATGTTTTTTTTTTTTCATATCTATTGTTATTTGTGTAGTGTGTATTTGTCATTCATTACTCCTGCAGAGATATGGCCTCCTGAAATTGTTTTCAGATGTCGTACTCTACTCGGACTTGTATCACCTTTTCAATAAAAAAATTACGGGGGTTGCAAAATCACGTCATTTTCCCATAGACTTTGGCAATTAAACAAGTTTAGCAACGTCCACAATGAATTGTTTGTTTTTCAGCACAGAAAGGGTTATTATTTTACGCGTTACTACTTATTTTTACTTATATGTAATTTTAACAAGATCAGCAAAAAAAAAATTGTTTGGTTCTTTGATTTCTAAATATTCTCAGGGACCTTCCATTAATGCTGGGGTTCCATGGGACCCTCACTATTTAACTCATAAACGGCTGGCCGATTTTATTATTTTGGTATGAAAAGAAGCGCATTTAAAGTCAGACACTTACAACAAAAATTTGGCGCAAAATCCCACGTGTAAAGCGGGCCAGCGCGAAAACAATATGGGGGGCCCTAGGACCCCCCTGGTCCTTAAGTGTTATGTTATCGTTTATTGTCCATAATCATATGATAATGCAAGTAAGCCTAAGCCTTGTGATAAAGCAAGTAAAAAGCCACATTTTATGTACACACATTCCCCTCAATTATTTTGATGATTTTGATACCGTTAGGTTCCTTTTTTTATCGACGAAAAACTCCCTCCCAAGTGGAGAGTGGTTTGTCAGATTTTTCTTAAAAAAGAATTTTTAAACATATCGGGCGATAATCTAATCTTAATCGTCTGTTCTAAGGTGTTTTTTTCCGTCACGTTTTAAAAAAGCAATTTCCTATCTTCGCGACTTTTGTTCGACTTTTGAAGGTCCATGAACTAACATGAGAGGATAAACCTACTCCAAATCTTTACGGGCATTCATTCCAATAAACAGGGCCACAAAAAAAGACTACCACTACCAGTAACATCTTTAGTGAAACTATTGATTTCATCAGTGCCATGATAGATTCACACCAGTCACTGGATTTTCCATTACTCTCTGAAAAAACTCAATAGTTTCACTAATGTTATCACCAACCCAATATTGAATGCTTTCTCGTTCCCTCCTTGTAGACTGACCCAAACCACATAATTATATTTGCATTTCCTGGGCTTTAAAATCAAGTAGTTGGTGAAATTTTTAGTGATAAACCAGTATTTAAGAGCTAAGTAGACAAAGGTTTTTGTTTTGTTTTCTCAAAAATATCAGCTAGTATTACTTTACTACCTAGGTATGAATTTTGTAGTCAATATATTATCCTACTAAGATGTATTAATTATTACGTACAGGAGGAGTTCCATCATATTGCTCAGTTTCTATATCTTGGCTTCCATCTTCAATTTGAATGTAGGTTTCCTTCCTGCTTCTCACAGCATCTTCCGTAATGCAATCTGAAAAGCAATACTAGATTGTTCTCATAAGGCCAACAAAAAATTGATTGTCCTCATCCGACCGACCCTAATTTTAGAAATCAGGAAAAACGTTTTTTTCCTTTTACTGTGCAAAGAATACCGACCCTAATTTTGAAAAATTCCTAAGAATTTTTTTTTTTAAATTTAAATTTTCTGAAACGTAAAAAAAGATGATGTTTAAACAGTTTCTTAGCATGTTAGTTGGATTTCATAATGTACAAAGATGCATTTTTGAGTAAGAATCAACTTGATTTTTAGTGTTTGATTAACAATATAGTTTGCTATTGACAAAGTTTTTCCGACCGACCGACCCAACTCTAAAAAGTCGTTTATGGACAATCAAACAATTTTTTTTTGGCCAAAGGCCAAAATCTTCCAAAGAACATGAAAACTAAGACATTTGAACATGAACACACACACACATAAGACTTTGGAATATGAAAACGCACATAAGACATTAAATCTGTGAATCAGTAAAGCCTGGTGAAAAGAGGAATGTTTCCTTTTTTTTAATTGTGAGAGGGTAGGGATGTTGGAGGGCTGTTTGAAAGTGAATTCCAAACGACCTGTGGCAGCAAAGCGGAAACAGCGTTTACGGGTGGATTTAAGGTTAACCATAGGAATTTTGAGCCGTTTTTTTCAGTGGAAGATCAAAGAGAGCGAGAAGTTTGATAAATGCACAAAACACACGACAGGTATGGTGGTACAGTGACATTGCGCACTTTGTAAGGTATAAATATACTCCAAATTTGGGTTCATTCTTCATGTAAGACGACATGGAATTAGCCTAGCATGAAATCGTCTATGAGAGGATTAAAGGATTACAAGGATTGTACAGCTTTATTCCGTAAAAGAGTCTTTACTCTAGTCTAACTCATGAATATCTTACACCAAGGACACACCCAAATTTGAGGGTCATCAGATTTGGAATGTCTCATTTGTTTTTGCTATAGCGCCACTATTTAATGCTAGTTCGTTACTTTGTTTAGAGACCAGTCCTGCACCTGACTGGAATACCAGCGCTTCAAATCCATCCCGAATGGAAAATAATTTATTAGTGTAACGAGGCAAAAATAAGAGTAGCATCGTCATAATAAATATGCAATTAACACCGAAACTTAGGAGTTCAACCATTACAAACATTTTGAACAAAATTGTACTAGGACCTTCGAAGAAAATTCACGAAATATCCAGGAGAACCACTTCAAGATCCAGGCGCACCTACGGGCTCACGTCATGCCGATGGTGTTATCTGGGATAATTACATGTGAGCAAAATATCGCGACCGATCTAATTAGTGACTCATATATTTGCCCTGCCCGCTCCCATATGTAATTCAACTTAACCCATATTTGACTTATTCTAGATGTAATTCCCCCGAAAAAGCTACCTGCGAAATAGGTTGCTCACGAATTTAACAAGGTATATTAATGTAATATGGTTGACCCGGTATTGAAGGGGATGCTATTGTGGATAATTCAGAAGAGTTCATATATTTCATGGTGCCATACCAAGTGCAGAAATCTCTTTAGAAATCTAACCGAACGTGCAATTCTTGAATCGTATATAATATTTTATTCAAAATATGATTTAAGATTGGTCCATTTCTTGGTATTTTACACCTATAAATGATTATTAGTAGGTTGAGAATTCTATATTCTCGAAGTTTGGAGAAGGTTTGAAAATGTTTTTCTATAGACTGAATGATGCGGAATCGGAATTTTTGGGTCCAACCTCTGAAAAATTGTGGGTAATTAAATGGGGTAAAATTAATGCAGGGTGAATTTTGAAATCAGGTCAAATCGTGTTTAACTGCGCATCGATACATAATTGGTCTCTATATAAGGATTAAAAAATAGATCGGTCCTCGGACCGAATGTGTCGCCTGCCATCGCGGTTTGTAATGATAGGTCTCATATGACATTTGACCCCCTTGGCCGGTGACCTTTGACCGCATCAACAAATGAGGGATCTCCAATGTTGCACCTATGACTCAAGTTTGGTTCCAATTGAACTTCTACTTTTCAATTTAGGTCAATTTTACATTGTCAGCCTATCTTACAACTTGACATCACATGACCTTTGACCTTGGTATGTGACATTTGACCTCATCAGCAAATGAGGAATCCTATGTTGCATCTATGCAGATATTACAGGCAAATATTAACCCTTTTTCACAACAACAACAACAGACATCAACAACAACAGCCTACAGTGGACAAAGTGATCCCTATGTGTCTTCCTGCATTAAGGCAGGCGGCACAAAAAGGTAGTTTGCCTAGATTCCCGACATATTAAGGTTCAACATCGTATCCTGGGGTAAAACTTACTCAATGCTCTGATTCCGTTTAACTGGTGTCAAATTGTTCGTTCTGCCTACTATGTTTGGTATGTGGTTGCATAATAGGAAATGTAACAAGGGTCTACATGGTCATCAAAACTCAAAGTTGTATACAGAGCTGTCGCCCAAAGAGAAAATGCATTTTCTGTTTATGACGAGAAGAATAATCACTAGATATTTTTTTTCCTCGGGATGACCTTTAACTTTGTCAGGGCTGTACCCCTGTAACTAAAGGTCGGAACATAGACAAATAATACCCTTTTTAATCCGTAAAATGAGACATCTACATTGGGGTATAATTTAAATTCACCCCTTTACTAATTTTACCCCCTCATTTTACAATGTTCCCAACATTTCTCAGACGTTGGCTCCATATATTCTGATTCAGCACCCTTAAAAATATACAAAAACAACTTCAAGCCTTCTTCCCCAAACGGAACCTTCAATAATGACCCTACTATGTAGAATTCGGAAATGTGTTATGCCGAGTATAGGTACTGACAACATTATCTCGATTATTTATATGATCGATTTCTTTTCACTCCTCTCTCATTTGTGGTTGGCTGTGTTTTAAAGGGATTTAGCAATGTTATCATATTATTATCTTAATTGTACATATTTAGGTTTATGTATTTTATTTAGTAAATGATTACCCAAAAGTTTTAAAAAAATCGCCCAGAAATGTCAAAATAAGCTTGTTTATATCATCCCTTTTGACACAAATGCTCGACTTGCTGAAAACGGGTGGACGAGATCGGCCCGTGGGTGTTTTTGTTTTCGTGACGTAACACTACTAACTTCTCTGCGCTTCCGAGTATATAAGCTATAGGGTCCCGCGGTATTTAAACCCGCATTAATGAGTCACCTGCAGTCGAGCTTTAACTTTAAATACATGAGCTCACCCAATTGGCTTGATTCTATACTCTGTTATGTCTTTTATTATTATTTCAATAGGAACACATTTTATGTTAATGACCGGCGCTTAACCTTCTGCTTGGGCTCTTTTGGCAGTGTTGGTCACCTCTGTCACCGGCCGAGTTGCCAGGGTCGTTGCTTTTTCAAAAGCGGTTTTTGTTTTGCCATACCATTGGGTGGCTTTTGTTTTGCACTATTAATTTTTTCACTTTGTTGATTGAAACCTACATTGTTTTTCTTGATTTTTTTTTTTAATAATTTTGGTATGCAACACGTGCAAACACGGATTCCATTTCTATATCCCTTTAATACAGTTTGAAATGATGAGACGTGCGCTTTGAGATACAAATAAGCGGCATTAGCAAATACAACACATAGGGGTGGGATGGGGATTTTAAGATGATATGTATTTATCTTTATGAGTTAATTAATTCGGGTATTGCAAAGTTTTATCGTCTTACTTGCTACCGTGATTGTAGTTTCCCGTCTGTCTTTAGCTTCCCCGTTAACTCCTGGATACCAAACATCACAACTAAAGGTTGTGTTAGTTCTACCTTCTAAGGCAAGAATAATGAGTACGCTGCTTGGTTCAGAACTGTTTTTGCTCATATGCCACTCGCACAGCAATGTCCTGTCGCCTTTGTCCAATTCTTCAACAGGTATATCGTCCTTGTACCAAGTTATGCTTCCTTTACCAGACGTATCCCCTAATTTTCCCCTGCAGTACAAGTTGATTTTACGGTTGTCGCAAGTTGTTATATTCCTCGGACTGTTCTCAATAATTACTGTGGTATAAGAAGATATCAATCAGTGTGTGTATATTACGGAAAAAATGGTGCCTTAAAACGTACAGAGTGTGCCCAAAATGTAACATTAAAATTTTTTAAAGGGTGAAAATTTGTGAAAACGATATAATGCAATGAGTGGACGGGTTCTTAGCCACATAAGACCTTCCCCCGATCTTAAAGGACATTATGCAAAATTGCGAAACATCTCAATTCACGTTTGGCTACTCTCTCATTGGAAGCTGTTTATTGTACCGTAATGGGCATGGCGAAATCTGTGACAATATGTATATTGGGAAGGTGGAAAGCCAGTTTCAGTACTAGCTAAACCCCTTCTTGGATGTCATTTTGCAGGAGTATACGGACGCACCAAATCAATCCTTGTGATAACGGTTAAAAGATGATGAGTCCAAGTGTATCCCTTCTGTTGCTCATCTTCACTGGATTTCTTGTAGTGTCATCTTGATGTTTAGGCTAGCTTATGCTAATAAATCGTAACTTTAGATTTTTAAAGATTGTGTATAAACAGACATTTTAAGACACGAATATTAACGGAACAAAGTCCTAAAATATTTACTGCGTTCATATTACCACCTGTTGTCTTTATTCAACATTCCCCCTTCTGTAAGGAAACCATGAACCGTCAAAATAGGTTTCTACAGGTTTTCATTGGTTAAATAGTTTACTAGCACATTGTCACCACATATTGACTCATTAAATTGTATTATTATTGTAATAACCATCATCCGAGGTAAAGGCGCTGCTCATGAGCCTATTTAGAATTATGGTCGCTTCCTTCAAGAGCAGTCGCTAGCCGATCCTCTCAGCACTTAGATTTTAACTTTCCCCAAGCATTATCAGGACGAGAAGAGGGACCTTACTCCGCTGACCTCTACACATGATAGCGGCTGGCGCGCTGTTGAATAGTCGCAGATTGAACCACCATGAATTGCATTTTCTCTCCCGCAACACTCTAAACGTGTTGAGTAAAAAGTTGAGTCAAGATTTAATCAGCAGGAGTAAAACACATTTCCGTTTTCTTACTCTCACCCGAGTAAACTGCGAAATATATGTTGAGTACAGCAGTTTTGAAATCTAACTCCACGTTACGTGACAAAGTAGTTTGACTCAGTTACGGATCAGAATACCTTACAACAACCCGGTGCTTCTGATCTTAAACACGTTGAAGGACCCCATAACACACGTGCAGCCCAATGGCAGATGACATGCGGGTCGCGGACATGCTGGCCATTCTAGTATTTTACACCAACAAATTATACCGGATAAAATCTTATTTTATTGTGGTGATGGCAATACACTTTGTTTCTGATTGTGAGTTGGCGAGATTCCACGAACCGGACTCTTTCCGGGCCCGTACATCTATCAGCTTATGATTCGGCCACCTTTCACCGAGTCTTGGTGCCTGTATCACTGTGAGCGCTGTGTATTCCAACGGTTGGAATTCGCTATTGCCTCTGTAATGTTTAGGTTTTAATCTGGCCAGCATGATATTTTCAATTAATCTGACAATTTATGACATATAAAAAAAAGTTTTACTGGGTGCCTGTAGATCGACGGTACCCGACGACACGACGTTTTTCAGTGCATCTATCCATACATCAGACTGTCGAAGAACAAGTAATGAAATATGTCCTTGTAGTTTTTGTGTTATTTTTAAAAAACAGAATACCTAAAGTTAAGTAATCTTTCTGGTGTCGCTTTTGATGTTTGAAAGCGTAGTTTCTAATTACAGAAATCAAGTCAGAATAGTCTGTGGAGTTTCGAGTCTACGGACCAGCACTTTTTCCTCCACCTGGTGAGTCAACTTGCATCTTTCCTCATGAAAACAAAACCATTTTGCTTTATAACAAACTGCATCCAAAGTATTACTCGATGTCCAATTTGATTAATTTAATGTTGCTCACTGGGCACACGTGTGCTCACATCAGTTGAGTCAAAATGTTACTCAACGATTGAGCAAGAAAATCTACTCAAATACAGTCCAAATATTACTCCTTGTGGGGTGGAGTAAAGTTTTATCACCCTATGATAAAAACGGTCCACAACTCACAGTTGCGTAAAGCCGGATGTAAAATTTGACTCAGCAAATGTTGAGTCAAATAATGAACTCTTTGACTGCGTAAAATGTTTACTACAAGGCAGAGTAAAAATGCTACCCAACGTTTGTTGAGTCAAAGTTTACTGAACAAAAAGGCTTTGACTTTTAACTACCATTAGGAGAAAACATTACTCAGTTTTGAGTAAAAAAAAAATGTAGAGTGAATATGCTTTTACTTTATTGTCCAAAGTTAATTTTTTGTATACGAACATCTGTGTTGATGTGCACCATCATGTGTATGTATTATTTCCCGCCATATTGGAAAGCAAAAAGCACTTCCTTTTTGTTTTCGATCGGTGCGTCAACCCGCTATCCATGTGTGAGGTCAGTGGTTTACTCTACTCTTTTTCGAGACAGGGGATGGCGGACATTAACTCTCTTAAATGGTATAGTGATTTATTTCGAAACATCGAAAAAATCACAAATTTCATATTTTGAATAGTTTTGTTACTAGCATGTATATGCGACTACAATACCCTGCACGGTTGTTTTTTGAAATCTGTGTAATTAAGAAAGGCATTACTTCTTTATCTGATTCTGCAAGTTCTAAACTTGCGTAGAAAAATTCCAACTCAGCTTTCCTTGTGGATATCACAGATTTTTTAAATCGTGATATTGTGTACCATGACCTGTACGTTTAACCTCAAACCACACGTTATGGATCTTTTTTATTCATACTGATGTAAACTACAATCGCTGTTTAGTTGCCGATTTTGAGACGCCATCGCTGTATGTCTATTTGCGGAGACGTATGACAAGTTCCTGAAATACATCTTGGAGATACCAACTAAAACAGGGTGAAGATGCGTTGTAGAGACGCTCGTGTACGTCATGGCTGACGCACAACCGCCCATAGCAGGTCCGTAACTAGAGGGGGTGGGGGGGGGGGGGGGGGGGGGCATCCCCATTTCCAACTCCCGCTACCAAAGAGCTCGAAAAAGGGCCCAATATTGGCGCCGGAACGGCAGCCAAATAGGGGGGGGGGGTTATGGTTTTTTTTGTCCAAATTTCAATAAAATGTCCATTTTGCCAAAGGGTTAAAATTTCGGTAAAAAAAAGAATTTAAACTGAAAATATTTCATATGATTAGTGTTAACCTTCAAAGTAACAGCAAAATAGTGTAAAGAAAAGGTAGAGTTTTCTACTAGGAAGCAAGGAAGAACAAAATATAATAAACGCGTAAAATAAGAGAAAGAGAGAGAGGGGAGAGGAGAGAGGGAAAGAGAGAGAGATAGAGGAGGGAGAGAAGAGGAAAAAGGAAGAAAGGTCGAAAACAATGATACCAAAACAATCACATTTAGCCCTCAAACTTACAAGTATGGATAGTACACGAATATCAAACTGCTCCTGGTTTCTGTGCTTGACCAAACTTCAGGTCAATTTGGTCCCGAGTGTTAATCGGTAGCACGCATCCAAAAAGCCACGGACCTTCATCGTCTTTTTCAGGATGAATTCTAAGCCCGTAATGGCTTCCTTGCTTGGCTTTCAAAAGAGAATGTTCCTAGGTATCAAGCTTTCAAGTTAGGGACTGTTTCAAATTCAACTGACAATATTCTTATGGGTCTAATAAAGAGGTCCAAACTACCTTTAAGAACAAGTAACCATAATACAATATTAGTTTTGGATTTTTGTTTTCATTTTTTTATTATATTATTTAAATGGGTTTTGGTGTGTTGCGTGCGTGCGGGTAGTTAGGCCATGTTCACTATGTGTGTGTGGGGTGCCTGTGTGAGTGTTTGGGTGTATAACAAAGTGTAGAGTGTGTGCGTGTGTGGAGCCTTGTGTGTGTTGTTGTTTTTTTCTTTATTTCATTTATGTGTTTAAGTTTTATTGTTTTTGTTTTGTTTTTTTTCCTCACTACTAGTATTCAGAATATTATTATGTAATTGGATTTAGCAATATTACAAAACATCACTTAAAAATCCATATTTGAGTTTCGCAAGATTAATGAAGTTTACCTTTCCAATACCGTTAAAAACAGTCCAGCCAACACTTTTGTTGTATGCTTTCAAAACCTCCGCCCGATTCTGAATATAGAAAATACAACGACATGATTTTAAAGTTGAGTTCTGCAAAGAAGAATAGGAAAGAGTTCCATACTTGACCTCATTTGAGCGGGAGGGAGAAAAATCATATTTCATTTCGACATACAGGGTGGTAACATTTGCTCAGCATTTTCATCACATTCACGCACACTCCAAAGATTACAGAGCGTGATAGGATTAGTATTAGTACAGGGTGCGGTCAAAAAAAAACATTGACCTGAATTGGGTCGCCATTGAATTGTTAAGTAATATATATCTACATCATTGGGTTTCATCTGAAAGCTGGGTTCATATCTTTAATTTACTGCAAAGATATTTCACATCGGTTAGGTATAGACCGAGCTACAGTGTTTGAATCAAGTTAAGTAGTGGTTTTGCTCTGCCACGGATTCACATGAAATGAACGGCGTAAGCGAAGGAAATCGGGTCAGAAGAAAATCAGGCTATTTATTCACTGCAGATTCTGATTCTTAAGACTGTTAGCTCGGCCTATTACTTAAACCGATTGGAATTATATCTTTGCAGCAAATTAATTAAAGATAATGAAATAAGCTTTACGAAGAACCACATATGTTAGAATATATATTTAAAAATCGAAATGGGCGGACACCCTAGGGTCAAGTTTTTTTTGGACTCACCCGTATTAGTAGTAAGTAGTAGTAAGTAGTAGTAGTTAGTAGTAGCAGCATCAGCAGTAAGCAGCAGTAGCCAGCAGCAGCAGCACAGCGCAACAACAGCAGCAGCAGTAGCAGTAGCAGCAGCAGCAGCAGCAGTAGTAGTTTAGTCGCAGGAAAGAAAAAAACGGGTCAGAATATACCTTATGCAAAAAATTTACCGAAAATGTTTCAAAGTCTGAGGGATTGAAGGTGAGCTGCCTGCAAAAGGTTTCTATAGGCCAGCCGTCGTGCAAAGTATATTTATAGCCTCACGCAGTCGTAATTTGGAGCAGATGGGCGCTACTATAATGGTGACTTTTATTCATATTTTTAGAAATACTAATTTAGTATTAGTCTGAACCCCAAATGGGTTGTATAACAAAGCAAAACCCCAACTATCGGTCCTTAGTATGGTTTTAACGAAGCTCATTCGAGGATAACAAGGCCGAAATCCCAAATAACGCGCTTATCCGGAGTGAGCACTACCTTTTCTGGGTTAGGCAAAAAGCCTGAAAACACAGTTATCTCAAGATAGTTTGGGGCCTATCTGCAGATTAAAGGAAGGCCTATCTAGATGATAAACTTTGTAAACTCCAGATAAGGACCGTTATCCGGGTACAGCTTTTGTATCGCCAGGTAGTTTTTAAGAGGAGCGTTATTAGAAATAGGGCTCTGTATTTCGAGATAAGAAAACCCTTATCTTTCTAGGAAGGGAAATTGATTACACTGCCCATTCCATAAACGTTCCTCCTTTGCAATGCGCTTTGTTCCGGGGCGTTTAGTTACAATGGGTAGGAATATTATTTATGTTAATGTATGCAAAGTTCTGAAAATTTCGAGATTGGGGGATACGATTGTGTTGGTTGTGCCGAAACACCCGGGTGCCGAAATACCCGGGGGTGGCCGAAGTTCCTCCCCTCAGAAATGCCGAAGTACCGGGGCATTCGCCAGAGGAGAAGGGAAGTGGACAATGTTATGAACAATTATACTATGAAACTCATTAAAAAGCAGGGCTTTGTCATTTCGGAACAAACATGTAGGTGAGGTGAAGTAAATACGATCTTGGAACGCAAAAAAAAAAAAAAAGCACCACAATAGACCAATGACGACCCCTTGCTAAACGTTCGTTTGCAAGGTAGCAAATTCGGCAACAATGTACACGTTATTGATATACATATGGCCTCACATTGTAAAGGTTGCCACTTTAAGTAGGGCGGTTTTGCAACAGGGTTAGGTTAGGGTTGGGGTTAGGGCCTATAGGACCTAGGGTTAAGGGTTAGGATTGGGTTAGGATTAATAAGGTCGGGAATAAGGTTAGGGTTTCCGGTGCGTGAGTACAAACCATTGGGAGTAGACCTAGGCCTATGTGATTTCTACTTGACAAATAAGGGGTTATGTGATTTATTTTTTTTTATGATGGGGGGAGGGTCATGTTAAATGTATTATCAGTTAAAACCAAGCACCCCTATTTACTTCAGCAGTAAATTCATATGCTGTGTAACTAAAGTTGTGTGTGGGATGGCGTCGGGATGGCCGATGGGTGTATGGTCCTATGAAATAGGGCTATGTAGAAACTTTACCATTGGGGGTTGGTGGGTTGGTTATTGCAATTTTTCCAAACACATATTCAATTTCGTGGCAACCCTCCCTTCCATCTGTAAATAACTGAACGGGCCCTAACATATTATTCTTAGCCTGTCGTACGAGGCGTTTAAACTGAAATCTATTGCGTGTCTGTCTATGTGTCCGTAAGCCAATGACATAAGAATAGTACATCCAACAACAGCACGCTGTATGTAATAAGGATCCCTCTGTGCCGAACTACTGGGAAAACCCTTGTTTCGGCAAGTAACCCTGTCGTCGGCCGGGGTCAGGGGTAATGACGTAGCCCGCATTTTCGGCATGAATAATTGCAGAAACACCTGGGCGTTTCGGCATGATACCCTGCCGTCCGGCAAGGGTCATCTGCACGAAAGGACCGGGGCGTAGGTGCGGCTAGGACCGGGGTATTTCGGCGCAGTAGTAGTGTTGTCTTGTACAGACCTACTAGAGCAGCCCTTTATAGTTCAGTTACACCCCTAAAACATTGAACGACTTCAGCCAAGAGCGTTATTAGGACTGATATGACATGATTAGTTTGACTATTATCTAGTATTCTTGGATTATTAGTAGTATTCGTTGGTTGTTGTTCTTATTATTTGCGAGGGCAGCTAATGAAACTATCGAAATACGTTTGAAAAGGTGGTTTAAATCTCATAACCTGTTCCAATGTAGTAAATGTTGTCGTCAATGTCATTCGTTTCTTGATGATCGACTGCAATCGTAGAAAAGCGCCCTCCAGAGTCTGTGTGAATGAGCGGAGCGTCTGACTTCTCCTCTGTTTCGTACGGGATTGAGTTATAACCCAAATCATCAACCAGCGGATTGTTTTTGATGAATGAAAGTAATGAACGTTGTATTATCCACTTTGATTGCGATCACTGGACAACAAATTCATTCAGCGAAAAAATGGCTTAATACACACTGAATCCTGTACTGTTCAAGGAAATCATATTTTTACACTTCACACATATAGTCACGCTTCCGGGTCAATATTTAGTGAACGTCAGTGAAGTTAAACCTGACAAATGTAAAAAGGACCATGCTGAGATTGAAAGCTAAAATAGACAAAAGAAATTAGAGTGGCAACTATAATTTAATGTACTAGTACACTCAAGGTTAAAGGAAGCGCGCTTCTTCTTAGTATAATTTTACACAAAACTGAATATTCATCCACCAATGTTGAGAAAAATATAAGGTTGGTATGTGAAGGTTGACTCAAAAAATTTTCCCATAAAACTACTGGAGTGTGAATCATTAGTTATTCAAACAGTGTATCCCGCATGGCAGAAAGGTGTAACACGTGTGTTTACTGGACCCATTATCAATCAAAATATTTGTCCTCCAACAAAATAAAACCAGGCCCGTCGGCCATCGGGAGGGGGTGTGGGGGGTGGAACACACCCCCCCCCAGCGATCTCAAAAAGAGAAGAAATAAAAGGGAAAAGAGAGAGAATGGGCAAAGAGGAAAGAGAAAGAGAAAAGAAAGAGGGAAAGAGAAGAGAAAAGAAGAGAGAAAGGGGAAGTAAGAATGAAACAAAAGGAGAAACGACATCAGAACTCGTGAGATGGGAAACTCCATGCAGACTTACATAAAATCCAAATATCACAAATATTGGGCTTCCCCTCAAGCCCAATTGTTCTGTTCCAAGCCTAACCAACGGTAATCATGGAATTGTGAATGTCCTAAAAACAGTACTTGTGATCACAAAATGTGTAAAATAAATTGAGAAAAAACACGCGGGAGCCTTGGGCCATTCCCCAAGTTTGGTTTACAGTATAAGGGGAATTTTTCAGTCGGGAGGCTGAAGTGGTCAAGGAAAAAATTGGTAGGGATCGATTTTCTAGCCCCCAGCACCATAAACTTCTAGGTCTACTGGCTGTCATTGGAAAATTAATACTATACTTAACCCTCCAAAAATACCTTTCTTGAATTAGCTGAAAATCAAGAGCCCGGGGGCTCAGCCCCCTGGACTCCGGCATGGACTCTGTTCATGCACCACATCCGTTAAAGGAAATTGGCGCTAGCTATAATGTGGTAAGTCCTTCGGCGGTACAAGCTTAATACTGCCCGTATCAGTAGCCAAACTAGAAAACCAGTCTTTTCTTTGATTGGTACCATACCCCTCAAAAAGGGAAATTGAAGGTTTGATAGTGAAAGCTAGAGCTTCCGGGGCTTCGCCCCCTGGACCCCCAGAAGGACTCTGCTCTGCACCACACCCATTAAAGGCATTGGCGCTCACTATGTGCAATTCTCCTTTGGCAGTACACGCTATCAATGTATACTAAAGTCTAAGGGAGCAAGTGAGAAACCAGTTTTACTTTCGGGGGGGTCTTTACTTGAATTGGTTGCTATTAACCCCTTCAAACATGGTCATTTTGAAGGTTCTGAATAGCTTAAATGACAAGAGCTTCGGGGGCTCCGCCCACTGGACCCAGTGGGGGGCTTGGCCCATTGCCACCACACCCATTAAAGACCATTGGCGCTCGCTATATGCAATTCGCTTTGGCAGTACAAGCTTTATACATGGGTACTACCCTCAGTGACAAAGTTAGAAACCAGTCTTACTCGGGTCTTTACTTTGAATTGGTGGCTCTTTACCCTCATAAACAGTGGTGGTCATTTTGAAGGTTCTGAATAGCTTAAATGCAAGAGCTTCGGGGGCTGAGCCCCCTGGACTCCCATATGGGCTCTGCCCCTTGCACCCCCGCTGGGGCCCTAAAGCGGGCCCTGTACCGCAACCCGTTCATGGCTTTCCCGTTTGCGCCCGGTTTGGGTCAAGTGCACTTGCGGTGTGCAGTGCAGCTGAAATCCAAGAGCTTCCGGGGGCTATGCCCCCTGGACCCCAGACGGGCCTGCTCCTGACCACACCCATTAAAGACAGTGGCGCTCGCTATATGGCAGTTCCTCTGGGCAGTACAAGCTTATTACATGTATAATACCGTATAAGTGGCGGCAAAGTTAGAAAACAGTCTTTACTCGGGTCTTACTTGAATTGGTTTGTATTTACCCCTCAAACAGTGGTCATTTTGCAGGTTCTGAAAGCTAAATGCAAGAGCTTCCGTGGGCTTCTCCCCTGGACCCCAGTAGGGGCTCTGCCCTCACCCCGCAGGGGCCCTAAAGCGGGCCACTGTACCCCACCCGATCAGGGTTTCCCGTTTGCGCCCAGTTTGTGTCAAGGCACTTGCGGGTGTGCAGTGCAGCGGAAAATCCAAGAGCTTCCGGGGGCTTCGCCCCCTGGACCCCCAGAAGGGCTCTGCTCCTGCACCACACCCATTAAAGACATTGGCGCTCGCTATATGCAGTTCTCTTTGGCAGTACAAGCTTATACATGTATACTACCCGTCTAAGTGAGCAAAGTTAGAAACCAGTCTTTACTCGGGTCTTTACTTTGAATTGGTTGCTATTTACCCCTCAAACAGTGGTCATTTTGAAGGTTCTGAATAGCTTAAATGCAAGAGCTTCCGGGGGCTAAAAAAAAAAAAAAAAAAAAGAGCATCTACTTAACGGCCCTTAAGTGTTTTATTCGCTCACTACGCTTCCAAGGACTCTTACTGCAGCAATATCATTTCTTCACTTTACACCCCCCCCCTGACAAAATGTCTAGCGACGGCCCTGAATAAAACCAAATTTAAAGAGCTTGTTGCCGTGTAGCCCGAGGTTGCTGTGGCTCATTCCGCTACGATAGCCCCTACTATCTCCTCTCCATAGAGCCAGAGCGGTAGTTCATTCAAACACCGGGGTCCACTGTGCCACAAAGTCAAGAATTTTGGTATACTTACAGTCATTTATGACACGAAATCCGTCCATATATGAAAAACTTTGATGTCTTAGCATCCCTACTAGCTCGATTTTAAAAATACAAACGGTACACAGCTCATGCTTTAAATCCGTTAAATGTTGACCCTAAAAAAGCACCGAAGACTTGAACAAATTAACAGCTAATCAGTCGTCTCCCACGTCCGGGTATATGTTCGTAATTATTGGTAATCAGCGAAAATAAGCGTGCTCGTGCCTATTCTAAAGAAAATAAACCGGGAACAATCCAGGGGCGACTCACTGATCTAGTGGGGCGACTCCTATGTTTAAATTGGGATTTTTAACGGTTAAGAAATCACCGTTTCAAAATAATCAGATTTTAACCATGAATGGAAAATTAGTCAAGGAAACAACGTGCGTATAATATAAATATAATTTATGACTAAATAAAAGGTAAAGATTTTCAATAAGTGCTGTTTTTGTACTGATTCTGAATTTGCTTATTCCGCATCGGTTCCGCTGCGCACCCACCCCGGTCTTTTCAATACACTCCCGTGCGTAGCGTTGTTAGGAGGTAGGTACTGACGACGTCAACGCTACGGAACGAGCTAGTTGCCGTGCTAATCACGCCCTACGAACGTACAACACACGGTACAGGGAACACGAACTACTCCTCCTCTGTGGACGACTAATTAGGGTGACGGGTTTGTTTAAGGTGTCGCTTGTTCCAAAATTTTGAGACACACTTCGTGATAAGAATTTAAAAAGTACCGCCTAAGTATCGCCTAAGTAAACAATAATCCATTAAAATGTAAAAGAAAGTGTACAAATTGTCGCCGGCGCGTAGTATAGAGCTAAATCTGATTTTGAAAGCTATGCACGCGGAAAGCTGAGACAAACTCTTCTTTTTCTTTTTTTCTTTTCTTTTTTTTGGCCTGATGTCAATGAAGTTTTCGTGTATTTTATTTCACTGTTATGTGCGAAAGTGTCAAATTGCGTACGTCAAAAGACTCACAATGGGCCTTAAAGTTTATCAATTTAAACCCATCAACATTTACATTTCAAGTCTTTTAAAAATGTTGTCCCAATTTCTTTGGTTTGGAATAAATGGGTTTTGTCGTAGTAATTAACAATTTATATACCCTAATTTTGTATTTTTTTTAATGATTTTGATACCCTAAACAATGTACCTGCGTACATCGCCTCATCTTAAAAAACACCCCTAATTACGCGTTTTTGTACACGAGCATGATATTTAACTTGGAATGCACCCCGTCCATTACGGCGGTCCGGAAAGTGTGTAATCTGTCTGTGTCACAGACTCAGTGCCAAAAATATTATCTAAATTAGTACTGCGCGAGAGATTACCGTTATCAGTCCGTCATAGCGAATGCATGCAAATGAAACTAAATCTCAAATATATATCCGGAAAACGAAGGGGTTCTATGGAGATTTTTTGCATCAGAGGGTCCGTTACTATGTTTTGTTTTGGATATGTAGTGTAATTGGGTCTGAACCTATAGAACCTAACGAGAAAATTGAACGTTTTGTCGGGTACTTCGGTGCTCGCAAACACGGAAAAGTGAACACGCAATCGCTACGGGCCGCATCCCTTTTTCCCACAATGCCTTTCGGTATTATTCCAGTCTTGAGAATTTTCAAACGCTGACGCCAACTTTTTTTCCAATTTTAGAAACAGGATATACGTAATTACCGGACCGCGGTACCCGTCCATCGTCCATTGATAGAAATAGTCTGTACTCCATTTCCACCCGTCGGGCTACTTCGACCTGATTGCAACCAAAAAGTAGGCTTAATATCAAGATCAACGATAAATACTTACACTGAACCCTGGCCTTGGAAAAGGTTCGTCCATAGGATCAACAGGCAACCATAAGGACTTGGGTGTTGCTTGACTTTTGAACTTGTTAGTCTGAAACAGCATATGGATATCTGACAACTGGTATCGGCACAACCCTGATAAGAATACGCCATCACTGTAGACAAAGACAGACAAGGTGTCGAGAAACAGTTATCAACACGAAAGCGAGATATCTACATTAGTACACGAACTGAGTTTTAATAAACTGGTAAAAGACGTACTCAAATATTTGGTGATACGTTATACGCAGCCGAATAATGTGCCAAGACGCCGCCTCTTTTGTTTCATTTTAAACATAATTGTGTTTGGGTAATGGTATATCAGAAAATCATCCTATAGAATCCTGATTAGTAGTCAGTGAATTTCTTTAAAATAAGAATTTTGAGGAGCATCAGTACATGGAATGAAACTTTTAAGAAACTTTGTGGTACGCGCTTAAGGCTTGTCAATAAAGGCCGTATGTTTCGGATCCGCTCTAACCTCTACATTAAGAATTTTTCATCGCTGTCGCCGAAAAGACTGCCATTGTCCCTGACCTCACCGATGAATCGGCATCCATAATTTTTTAAAAAAAAGTTTATTGAAAAATATGCAAATGTCCAAAATGTTGGTTATGAAAAATGATGGCAATTTTGATGACAATTAACATCGAAAGTCCTAAGGTTGGATAGAAAATTGTGTAACGTAATGTACCAGTGTAACATATAATATCTTTTGCTAAGGATTACAGCGGGTTAGAAGACCTTCACAAGTACCTTTTCACCTACAAATTCGTTTTTCCGTGCCACCGGGAACCTCTCATAGCAATAACACGTAATCATAGTTTTAATTAGAGACAATAATATGCATAAAATTGTCTTTATGCAGACCCCAATCTTGTCCAAAGCAAGAGTTAGGCCTCAAGTGTTTGCACAATGCAGTCAGTCATCTGTAAACACTCTGCTTGAATGTAGAATGAGAACTCTGGCATAAATTCTGTTTTGTAATTGATGCAGTAGTTGATCTGTTATGCATGCAGTGGGCGTCTTAAATTTTAGAAACTTTGTTTGGGCACGATAGCAGTGCACACTGTCGAAATAAATCCTGAATATTACCGCCACTGCTTACATTTCAATATTCCATTTTGTCAAAAGAGGTGACTTATATAGTTAGTAATCATTATACGGTATCTTTTAGCAAAGTTAGTGGTAACCACAGTGCACACCCTCTTCATCAGAGGACAAGGAAAATCTCTGAAAATCACTGAAAATCGTAAGTATAATTCTCTAATTACCTCGGTGTTGCAAAAACAGCATAAAAATAGGTTTCGTCCGATTCCTCCACAACTGACACATCCTCTGCAGGAAACAACAAGAAACCGTATAAATAAAATATAAAAGTGCAAAGGGTATTTCAGTAGAGTGCGCTTATGATTTCACACCAGTAAATAACAGGAGAACAGGTAAGTCCAGCCCCCACTGCAAATGAGGTGTTTTTGTTTTTGGTGACCGTCGACTAAGTGTACCCTAAAAACTGAGAGAAAAGGCGAGATCTGGGTTGCAAATCATGGTTGCTATCAATATTAGGTATATAAAATCTGTAGGAATATCAAAACAAATGGCAGCATTGATACTTTTATTTTGATCTGACAGACGTATTTAACCGTATTCTTACAGGGAACACCTGACTGAAAGAAAAAGTACTCTGACCTCCAGGGTGCACAGTGCATGCTAGTCTTCACGGTCCAGTAGCTCGAAAAAATTTGGGGATAAGTACCCTAATTTCATGACTGATCAGGTAGGAAATATGATGATCTTCAAGCAGAATATTAGCTTTAAGATCTGAGATGTTGCAATGAGGAGAAAATGACGTTTTCATCTCGCCCATTTTGTACAGGAAAGAATAGGACATGCATTTACTGGTGTGAAATCTTATTCTGCGCGATAGTATTCCCTGATAGTTTACTTGTCGGTTCATATTCCGGTCGAAAATTACCCCAAGACCAAAAAAAAAAAAAAATCCTTCAGATTCATATATATGATCCCAAATGGCTATCAAATCCCTTCGTCTGGGGAAAAATAGCCACTTGCTTACCTTTACAAAAATCTATGATGAGTAACGTAATAACAAAGGATACGAATATATTAATTTATGCAAATATATGCACATTTCGAGATTTTGGCTTTGCTATAGATAGCCCCTTGTACAACTCATTACAGTCTCTCGAATAATGAAAATTTTGCCTTTACGTTAGGATTGTCTATAATATAATTGTGGCATACCCAATACAAAACAACTGTTAAATAATAATTATTATAATAATATGTTTTAAATGTGCATGTAGAAACAAACCTATGAAGTATCGGTGTTCATTATTCCCAAAAAGATAATTTTAATGACAAATTTACGTTTAGACACTTGTTTGAGACAACACGAGTTCGTTACGACTTTCAAAAGTATAAATTTTAAACATATTGGAAATGTCAACATCGTAATAAGCACCTAATATGCAGGTATCATAAGTTCTAAGTTCCCACCAACATTATCCTTAATTGATGAAATAGAAACGCATGATTTCAACAAAATCCCAAATGCAAATGACAGAGGATGCTCTTCTACCCATCTTGTGAGAAAATAAAAGAAATCCAGTCACGCATACTAACACGAACCTCACTTGAATGAAAAAGGTGTCAATAAAAAGTTGCAGTAAATAGCATTGCTTCATTGTACTGTTGATCATGCTTTAAAAGGTAGAATGTGATGATCCATTTTGTATCTAATCTAAAATTAATAGAATTACACAGCTGGCTTTACTACGGTAAGGTCTCGGGTATTAGTTACTCAGTCACCAATACCGTAACAAGCGAGTAGTGAGCTTTGACCGGGAAAAAGCTGAAAAAACATGCTAAATCAGCCCTTTTTGCCTGCTAACTGAGAAATTTTCACCTCCAACCGGGAAAATTTGCCTCAAAACCACCTCAAACTGGGAAAGTCTCCCTCAAAACCGGGAATTTTTCCCCTTTGGCAAGTGACCCCCTTTTTTATGCCCGTGTCAGTCACGTTTCTGTTCCAGATTTAAACATGGTGGGTATAGCTGTTGCTCAGAGTATATGGCAATCGTTTGGCTTGACGAAGGTGTAGCAGTGAAAGAAGTCGCTAGACGAACGTTGTTCCCCAAATGTTACATTTAATTTGCATTTTCTTTATCATTTTGTATTAAAATGTCTGCAATTATCTGTTAGATTACACCTTATTTTTAGTTAAACATCCTCTTAGACAAGGAAGCGTTTGTAAGGTAAAGTTATTAACTAATAAAAGTCTACCCTGCCTTGCCAGATCACTCAAACCAGTACACTGAAGCAATGCTATTTACTGCAACTTTTTTATTGGCACTTTTTTCATTCAAATGAGGTTCGTGTTGGTATGCGGGATCGGATTTCTATCGTTTTCTCACAAGATGGGCAGAACAGCATCTTCTGCCATTTGCATTTGGATTTTGTTTAAATCATGCGTTTCTATTTCATTAATTAAGGATAGGCCTAATGTTAGGGGAACTTTGAACTTGTGATACCTTTATACCAATCTCTTAGTATTTTCCTTTTTTTTTCTTGAAAACTTGTTTTTAGTAAACGGAGTCACTTACGAATCTCATTCAAGTACGCCGGATAATCCCCGGGGAGCGAGCAGTTGAGACGTCTTAAAGGAACTAAGACACTGATATCAGTAGTACCCAAACTAGTAAATTAATCTTCCTGCACGATGCGTGATAAAAAGTCTTATAAGTACCGACAACTCAACTAGTGTGTCATTAGTGTTCCTGTGCTAACCCTCTTCCAACCAAGGGGGGGGGGGAGTTATACCACAACCACCCCCTAACGGATGAGTCCCCTGTCGTACAAAAACGCAAACGAAATACGTAAGGCTTTTATGTAATTGTAAATTCAATCCTTTGCGGTCCATTTTAGGTCTTTACCATTGGTGTAAGAATATTCATGAGTTTACTATAGTAAAGAACTCTTTATACGGAATAAGATTTACAATCCTTGTAATCATTTAATCCTCTTTAGAAATTTCATGCTAGGCTAGTTTCATGAGGTCTTACATAGAGGATGAACCCTCATAGCGAAAAAAAAATTTGGAGGTACCACCTTCAGGGCGGGTCACAGGGGGGCGTCCCGTCAAGTCGGAAGGTGGGTGGGGGGGGTGGTGCCACCTTCCTATACCTATACTTTACTACTGTGTAAAATGCCAAAAAACGGTATTTTTTAAGTATGATGCTACTAGTAAGCAATACTTGAGGTGTTTTCTTATATTATTTAGAGTCAAACATGTTATGCTTACTTTGGCACCCATAAAATTGCCAATAATACCATTTTTACTTTGCAATAAATGCAAGGGCCGGGCGGCGGTCGCTAGACATGTTTGTCAGGGGGGTGTGTAAAGTGAAGAAATGATATTGCTGCAGTTAAGAGTCCTTGGAAGCGTAGTTGAGCGAATACAACATCGAACGGGCCGTTAGTAATGCTCTTACAGACCATTTTATCTTGATCGTTTGAACTGCAACACCGCAAGTGCCTTGACACAAAACCAAAACCGGGGCGCAAACGGGAAAGGCCCTGAACGGTGGTGTACAGGGCCGCCTTTAGGCCCCTGGCGGGGTGCGGGGCAAGGAGCCCCGACTGGGGTCCAGGGGGGCGGAGGCCCCCGGAAGCTCTTGCATTTAAGCTATTCCATAACCTCAAAATGACCACTGTTTGAGGGGTAAATAGCAACGCAATTCAAAGTAAAGACCCGATAAGACTGGTTTCTAACTTGCTCACTTAGACGGTCGTATACATGTATAAGCTTGTACTGCCAAGAGAACTGCATATAGCGAGCGCCAATGTCTTTAATGGGTGTGGTGCAGGGGCAGAGCCCCTACTGGGTCCATGGGTCGGAGCCCCCGGAAGCTGTTGCATTTAAGCTATTCAGACCTTCAAAATGACCACTGTTTGAGGTGTAAATAGCCACCAAATTCAAAGTAAAGACCCGAGTTAAGACTGGTTTCTACCTTGCTCACTTAGACGGGTAGTATACATGTTAGCGGTACTAGCCAAAGAGAACTGCATATATCGAGCGCCAATGTCTCTAATGGGTGAGGTGGGCAGGAGCATGAGTCCTTCTGGGGGTCCAGGTGCTAACAGCCCCCGGAGCCTTGGAGTTCAGCCTATTCAGAACCTTCAAGATTTCACCACTTTTTGAGGGTTAATGGTAACCATTCAAAGAAAGACTGGTTTCTAGTTTTGCTCACTGGTACGGGCATTATAAGCCTGTACCGCCGAAGGGGAACTTACACATTATGCTAGCGCCAATGTCTTTAACGGATGTGGTGCATGAGGAGAGCCCCTGCGGCGTCCAGGGGGCAGAGCCCCCCGAAGCTCTTGGTTTTAGCTATTAAGAAAGGTATTTTGGAAGGGTTAAGTATAGTAATTAATTCAATGACACCACTTAGCCCTATAAGTTTAAGGATGGTGCTGGGGGCTAGGAAATCGATCCTACCATTTTTTTCCTTTGACCACTTCAAGCTCCCGACGAAATTCCCCTTTACTGGTAGAACCAAACTTGGGTAATGGCCCCTGGGCTCCCCTCGTGTTTTCTCAATTTCTTTTACTACAACATTTTGATCATAAAGTACTGTTTGGCACATTACCCACTGCCATGATTACCGTTGGTTAGTGCTTGGAACCAAAACTAATTGGCTTGAGGGGAAGCCAAATATTTTTGTGATATTTGGATTTATGTAAAGTCTGCATGGAGTTTTCAATCTCACGAGTTCTGATGACGTTCTCCTTTTGTTTCAGTTTCATTCTTCTTCCCCCTTTACTCTTTTTCTTTTCTCTTCTCTTTCCCTCTTTCTTCTTTTCTTTTCTCTTTTCCTTCTCTTCTCTCTTCCCCTTTTTCTTCTTCTTCTCTTTTTGGAGGATCGCTGGGGGGGTGTCCAGCCCCCCGCCCCCCACACCCCCATGGCGACGGCACTGCCAATAAATGGCAAAACGGTCAAAAACCCTCGATTTTGGCGATTTGGCTTCAATTTGCGTAAAAAAAGCTCTCATTATGACGTCACTCCTACGTCATGTTGTTTAAAAACTTGATGTTTTGTACTTGATTCGAAAGAAGGGACATATGTAGCTATACACTGATACCAAACAAGATGAATGTTTGTGTCGTTTAAAATTACGAAAAAATGGGGGGGGGGGGTGGCTAACCACCCCCGGTCGTGAACGGAGTTAGAAAAGCCCTTGGTTGGACGATGGATTAAAGCTACAACCTCAACTAAATTTACACTAGATCGAAAATACATACAAAAGTTGGTGCCACTGCAAAATTAGACATACAAAGTATTATAAACCCGACAACTCAAATTTGTGTCTTAGTGTTCCTGTGTTACGCTATAACCTCAAACTAAAATTTCTAGATCGAAAATACTAACAAAATTTGTGCCCACTGCAAATTTAGACGTACATAACCCGGTGTAATATAAGCGGATAGGACTACAGAGTAACCTATGGTTTGCCGACAGAACTGGGTTTATCCGCGGATTCGAAGTTAGACAATCGCCATTGGTGTTCAAGTACGTGGGTTATTGTACGAATTTTAATCTGGGTATATATCATTGTTACGTGTGTTTCGCTTTATGTCCGCCGTAGAGTCCAGCCGTGTGAGTTTTTCGTGGCTCGAGTCTCAATGCTCATTGGTCACTACTACTAAACCCGCAGTGGTTTGAAGTTTCGGGCTCGCGCATTAACATACGTATATGTAAGCCACGATAAGCGTGCACATAGCTACACAGAATGCGTGATAAAGAACAGTAATGCCTGCAGTGTATACAGTCAGATGGAGCTCAGGACTTATGGGACTCTCTAATTTATGACAACGGTTGAATCAATTTAAAAATGTAATACGATGTTTGTTTTGGTGAAAGCTCTGAGCAGACATTTGCTACGATTGCAAATAGAGACCATTTTGATCGGTATCGAATATCTGTACAGTATTTCCGATATTTTTCAGATATATTTGCTAATATTGCAGTATGTTATGTCGTCACTGATTCGGCAAAGAGGCGAATCTCCAAAATTCACCTTTTGAGTTATCGGCTATTGAAATTTTCGAGAATTTTAAATATATATATAAAAGGATTGACATATATTAAGAAAATAATTTTGTGTGGACATTGTAGATGTCTAAATATACTGCATTTGTGACTAGGCTTGAATATTCAAGCATATTATTTTCCCTGCCATATTCGAGTACAAAGAACTACAATGTTGTGCCGAACGTGGCAACGGTTTTGCTACTACAAGGAATCGAAATATCGACTTACCTAAATTTTTAATGAGATCAGTGCAATTTAAGGATAGAGAATGGGACAGGAAGGTAAATTAAGATTTCTTTCCTAATTTCCAAATATTTAGGCTAATTAACTTTGCTTAATAATACTTGTTCTATTTTTCTCCTTTTTGGCAACCTTGAATGACAAAACCATTTATGTTTGGCTAAATACTCTAATATTTCTTAGATTGTGATATAAAATAGCATCGTCGAATGAAATAATGGAGGAGCTGATCAACCACAGCTTAAAATAATAATTTTCCTTTATTGATTTCCAAAGAATTAATCCTTTTTTCTTTTTTTTGCATCAATCAGAAACATTGCCGACTTTGAAATTTGTACACACCTTAGGTACTGTATCGGTACAGTTTGCATGAGTTGATTATATTGAAAATTTGGCCTATTTACTGGCTCGATATATATTTTCTAAGTAAAATCTTCTCTGGGTTTATTGCTATTACGTAGAATAAACCATGCTCGACTATTACGGTTTGATACCTATAAAGATGTTTTCTAAGGGAGGGTTGCCGTGATTACTAAATAGAATCATATCATACGCATAAGATACTGAAATAAACACACTTGCTAGCTATGTTTCTAGCTACGTATTGCACTGTGTAATTGCGCTGAATATGAATATTTTCATTCTGTTTTGCTTTTGTCCAAAAGTGAAATATGAGCTGGTCCAAAGTTTTGAACATGTCGCATAAAAAGCGCGTATAGGGGACACCTAACATTAACGTTCGTGTATGGTCGGCTGAACATTTTAAAATTCATCTCTTTACCAGATTCATCAGTGAAACCAGCAGAACAAAACTAGTTCAGCAACAGCAAAATATTAGTAACATAGACATGGCACATGATTGCATTATGACAAAGTTTGTATTAGGCCAATGGAAGTTGATTCTTAGTTTCCTGTTGGAGGTTTTTAAAAGGTGATGAGGTCGGATTTCGTTATTCATTATTTACTGTCATTTCATTATTATTATTAATTCATTATTTCATGTTAAATGCACTACTACCCTTATATTTATTACATAAAACTAAGTTTACAAGTGCCTAATTACCAAAACGGGGGTATTTGCAGGTTTCTTTCTTCAAAAGTTTAAAAATCAGTTCAAGCAATTTTTGCACCGAGTATGACGACAAGCGGGACAAAATCTGGAGGAAATCATTACTTGTGGTATATATCGGTGACACCCCGCCCAAGGGAACTGATTAAATGAACAGGAAGGGATGCTTGAATTTTTTGAGCAACTGAAAAATTGTTTTTATTATCAAGTTTTCAAGAAAAACATTTTTTTTCACAAAATAATGAAATATTTGCCACAGCGGCAAATCTGATGCGCGCTCCAACAGGAAACTAAGAATCAATTTCCCTTGGCCTTAAACAAAGACAAAAAAGTAAAAAATGTTACATTCAGATCATTTTAAATTTCGGTGGAATTGGGTCATTGAATGACAATTATTTTAAATTATCGGACATTTGAGTTTTAAAAAAAGGTGTATTGGTAAACAGTAAATGAATCTGTAAATGTGAAAGGACATAAATAACCTAAGGGGTCTGTGAAGGAAGTCACGCCAGCGGTGCTCCTATCTAAAATCGCGATTTCGTCACATATTCGCATAAACTGTATTGCGATGTCAGCGCCCAGTATACTAAACGTGCTCGAAATGAGTTCGTGTTTTTGTAACTTTTAAGTGCCACTTTTGCGGTGTAAAACGTCCCCAAGGTGGTAAGTGTTATATGTAATGAGCTGAAATAAGATGTTAAGATCTAATGATAAGTAAAGAAGAGTTGATCAGGTATAAACCATGCATGCATGGTCATGGAGTTTCAGACTGGTTACGCATATGAACGTTTGATGTTGTGTATATGAAAGTGGGATTGCGTGCCGAACATAATAAAGACAATTATGATGCAGGTATAGAAGAAGATGAGAAGCGAGCGCTCAGATACACTTCATTCTGTCATAATTGCCATAGAATGGCACATATGTACATGTACATGTGTAACAATGCAGAGGCTTTTATCTTGAATATTCATAAACCAGTTTTCACCTGCTTTCACTGAAACTGTCCTGGATTTAGTTTGCGTTTATTTGAACATTTCTAGGATTTATGTTTTGACTATTGATGGGGACTGTGAATGGCCCACGCTCAGGGTTGGCTATCATGGTATAGCGCCATCATACCACCAAAACACGGGACTAAGTTTTTATATACTAATCCCCTCATTCATACCTCACCTAAAAAAAAAGTAGAAGGCTATTCCCACTATCAACTGGAATCTAGATAACTGAGGTCGTGTACCCCGGCCAATTGGCCCACACATAACATAGATCACCGCGGTAAGCATGGTACCGAGGTAAGCTACGACGCGCGGCGTCGTTGGGCTGACGTGTAGCCGTTGCATTGGACCGCGCCACGATAAAGTACTCAAACAGAAAAAAGTTACCACATGTAAAAAAAAAAAAAAAAGGATTTACCAATAATCACTTTCCAATTTATGTATGTTAAAGGACGAAATAAATGGTTCACATGGTTCAACTATCAATGGTGGTCAAATATTTAGCGTAAAATCGTCCCGAAGTTGGCACTCTACGTACATAACATGCCACTTTGCATGTTATCAGGTATGGCTGTTTGTGTGAGACGTGTCATGGCATGGAGGCTCAACTTGGTATACAAAGTCGTTCGAAGACTTCCGTTTGTAAGGTTAGCATAGTTGCACAAAAAATAGACGGACGGGCTGAAAAATCCGCAAACCAACCATGGATTTTTCTCAATCGCTGCACGCTGACGTTTGCCGTTCGCTGCTGACTGTGGCCCGTCCGATTTTAAACCGCCGACGTCGCGCCAGTTTGCGAGAAAGATGAAAATTATGAATTGGAACTCTGATATATTAAAGAGTAAAGCATGTTCTCTTAGAAATAAATAGAGAATTAAAAATGAGAGGTAAAATCAAAAGTTAACACTGATAAAGCAATCGTAGCTCATATTAAAGCGGTTGTTGCAATGTTATTAAAATATTAACTATAGCGCCCCTATGTGTTGAATGTAGATTCGCCTCTTTGCAAAATCTCATTTCCTTGTATTGTATATATTAGATCGGAAGGTATTTCCCTAATATTCGTAGTTGAAAGAGCTTATGGAATTACAATCACCAATATGCAAAAATCTGAATTTCACCAAACACGCTCGTTCGCCTCTTGCGGAATCAGTTGCGATTTGTGTTTGTTATCCACCCTTGAATTTCCCTTGGGATGTACATGAACATGACATTGCCAACCTACCCAGCGATTCTTCACAATGTAAACACATTGCGCCCCATATTTTTCATGAAAGTCAATTTTTTGCAATGTTGTATTGGAAAATGTTGCTAGTAACACGCCGTATAAAATTATGATTTTATGCTTTGTTTATTAATAACAAAGTCGGTGGGGATCCGAATCTTTTAGGCTCAAGAAAAACAGTCCGTTAATGCAAGACTCGCGCTCTGTAAAAGCTTTTTAGTGTCTGTTTTTCACAAAGAACCAGTAATATAAGGTGTTTGATAGGACTTAACTAGCACTTTAGACACAAAATCGGCATTTTGAATTTGGCAAAAAAAAAAATGACCGATAGTGGCTTTAAGCAAAACGCACTTCTCATCGATGGTTTATCATTGCCCTGCACACCTTGGGGGACGACGATCTTGTACGATCATCTACATTCGTTCATTCATTCATTTATGGGACATTCGATTGCGCTTACACTACAAACTCACCCACTCGCGCCAGTTAAGAGTAGACAATCTTGCCATGGTTGATGAATTCGACAGCAGTTTCTCTGAAGGAAGAACAGCACAATCTGTCGCATCTGGGGTCTGATATTCATATGGCTTGCCCACAAAATTAGCCTCTGAATATTAAAACGTTAAATAAGAGGGCGTTGTCAGAGTGATGTTATTCTTTAACCAATAAAAGAGGTCAAGGGTCGAGTAGATTTCTGTGCAAAAAAATGGGTTCTGTATTGTAAGAGGTGTTTTCCAGAAAGCGAACAATAGCAGGGTTGCACCTAACCCGGTGAGAAAGCGATTATAGTCCGCCGGGAGCCACAGTCTGGGCTCCATAGACGATAACGGAAAAAAGCGTGAAACTATGTTGCGTGAAGAATCAACTGAATCGAGTGCCCTATTCTTTACCGTTGTAGCCGGACTATGGGTACGACGGACTATAATTACTTCTACACTGGCGTATATGAACTATACTACACTGTTAAATCGGTTGTTTAAAAAGTTGTGTAAAATATGGGGTTGTTAAACATATGAACCTACCAACTTGTTGTATATGAAAAAAATAAACAAGTTGTGTAATTTTTACTCAACTTCTGTAAATGTGTACACAAATTCACACAACTTTTTCTTACACAACTAGTTGGTAGGTTGACTAGGTTCATATGTTTAACAACCACATATTTCACACAACCTTTTAAACCGATTTTACAGTGTAAACACAACACCAAATAATCCCCTAGACAAACGCTACTAACTTCTTTTGACAAAGTCATGATGGGCTCTCTGTAATGAATTTCTATAGACAGCCCATAGTACAACTCATAGTCTCATGAATAATTAAAATTTTGCCTTAACGTTAGAATTTTTGTCATTAGTATTATCATTATTATTATTATTATCATTATTATTACACAAACTGGCCAAAAGTATCGCAACATGCAGAAAAAAGATTTCAAAACAGGGTTGTTTGATCGGTGATTTAAATCGTGACTTAAATCACTTGATTTTTTAATAAAAATCACTGATTTTAATCAACTTTTTATTTTTTTTATTTCTGTCTGCCTAGTTTGTTTTATCTTGCAATTTTGCATATTTTAAAAGCAAAACTAGCATCCAAGGACCTCAACTGATGCTACAAGTTTCCAATTATTACTTATCACAAAAATGGACCTGAAATACCACTCATTTGCTAATCAGCTTCCAAAATTCTATATAACGGATTTTAACATAAGCTACAAATGATTTTTACATAGGCTAAATTGTTTTGTAACATTATCTGAAATCAATTAATTCGAATGATTTAATAAGAGTATATGTACTCTATTGGTAATTGATCTAATTACTTAACAACCTGATTTAAATCACTTTTCACTCTTAATCAACCTTGAATTTTTAGAAAATATTTGAAAGTTGCTTTGCCTTTGCAAT